>NIPM01000103.1:381573-553190 GCA_002738285.1 Holacanthella duospinosa
CCAGCACTCTGTAGTTTAAATGCGAAAGACGGGACGGGTCGGGTTAATCTTCATGACGGGACGGAACGGGTTGACTTTTGAAAACTCAAAAGACGGGACGGGTTAACCTTAATGACGGGACGGGACGGGTTAACCTTCATGACGGGACGGGTTGACTTTTGAAAACTCAAAAGACGAGACGGGTCGACTTTTAAAAATATATACAGAAAAATAAAAACCAAGTTTCTGTCGAATCATTTTTACTGAGTTTAGAATCAGTTCAANTTTAAAAATATATACAGAAAAATAAAAACCAAGTTTCTGTCGAATCATTTTTACTGAGTTTAGAATCAGTTCAAATTAATCCCACTCCTGGTAACCATCCCTCCTGTCCTTGTCCGCAACCCTTCTGCGCAAGAACGCATCCCTCCCAGCCTAGCCCGCATTCATTCCGTCTCACCCTGCATCAATCTCGTCGATGGCCGTATCCCTACTAACCATGTCCTCATCCCCTCCGTCCATATCCCTAGCTCTCCTGCCCATGCAAGCATCCTACTGGTCCCTGTACACAGCTCTCTTTTTCATGTCTGCATCCTTCCCGTGCATATCCGCATAACCTCCATCCATGCTCGCGTCCATTTCATCCGTGCCTACATAAATCTCATCCATGCCAGCATTCCTCCCGACCATGGCCACATCCCTTCTGTCTATCCCGTCCGTACCCGAATACCTCGCATCTCTTTCACAAGCAAAGCTGATAGCGGCGATCAAACTATAGGATAAATCTGTTATCGCTTAAAAAAAAATAAGAAGAAAAAAGCTCAATAGGACAAATAACCTATCGCTTGTAAACGATTTGAACCTTTCAACCTTGGTATGCGTGTGGAGTTAAAACATTAAAGAATTTTAAGTAGTTTACCATGTGCATTTTTTTTTGTCGCCATATACAACAGCAAATGAAGGTCCCAAGGAAACAAGCCAAAGGACCTTTGTATTCAACAATGCTTGAAATAGCTACTTCATGTTAAGAAATGATTAACTGAGGATAACTTGTTTGACTCACCACCTCTGGGATATCCAATTTTTGTAAGACCCAGAAGACCTAAGGATCCACCCGAAAATACAGCAAATGTTCTCAACGTACTTTCATGTTCCTAATTTCATAATTTTAAACAATATATGTAGTTTTTATACAGCTAATTTGAATAGGAGGTTATTACTTGTTCCAGAAATATCCCAGCCAACCCTCCCCACAATGTCCCAAACGCACCGCCCATGATAACTTCCAAAAGACCTAAAAAATTTTTAATTTAAGAAGGCAATTATGTCAAATTAAATTCTAAGATAAATCAAATATACCTTTCTTAATACCACCAGCCAGGTCACCTGCAAACAAATTAAACTGTTGAGAACGAATATAAAGTATTGTATAGTGATACACTGCCATTGTAATCAAACTGTGTGCTAAACTTTTCAAATATGTCCTAATAACTTGATGACAAATAATTATTGCTGCCACTTAATTAATCTTTTATAAAGCAGTCATTCGTAGTTTTTCATTTATTGCAGTTGAAACTCAAGAACTTACCAGCAGCAAATATAAAACCAAACGCCAATTCTGTCAAACAAATTGCAAGTATTGCATCCAATCCACTTCCTTGCTTAGTGATCTCCAACACGCTGTGTTCCAAACCTACCCCTTCGTTTTCAAATTTCAATAAGTAAGGCATCACAGCTGCACCACTCATTGCAGAAAATATGCATCTGTCGTAATAAATGTATTCAACATTATTCACTTTTAAAAAACATGTCAAAAATCAATCGTTCAAATTTCTTTGTAGGTAGACATTGATCTTCTGAACAGTTTTTCGAAGAGATATCACAAAATTCAACGTACGGTTTGACCTCCAGATATCATCAAACATAATGGGTAGGTGTACAGGGTGAGTAATCTTTTTTAGCACCCTAGAAAGCATGCTTTTACATGACGTCATTTTTCCATGTCACCGCGAGGGGTTTTTATATAAAAATTGGGTAAGAATTTACTATCGTGGACCAGAATGGATTCCCCCTCCCCCCAAAAATCCCCCTACCCCTATGATTACAAAAATATCTTTTTTTCGAAGCGGACTTCTAAAATAAATTTTAGAAATTTTTTTTTCGAAATTTCAAAAAAAAATTTGTTTTTCACCAAAATTCATTAAAATAATATATTCACTAAATTTGAGGTTAGGTTAGGTTATGTTAGGTTGTTAGGTTGTTAGGTTCAGTTTGAGTATTTTCCCATACTCAAATTTAGTGAATATATTATTTTAATTAATTTTGGTGAAAAAAAAATTTTTTTTTTAAATTTCGAAAAAAAAATTTCTAAAATTTATTTTTGAAGTCCGCTTCGAAAAAAATATACTTTTGTAATCAGGGGGGTAGGGGGGATTTTTGGAGGGAGAGGGGTCAAAATCTCTTCTGGTCCACGTAAGTAAAATTATTTCAAAAATTGAGTCGGCTACGGCAGAATGTTGGAAGAAACAACCAAAAGCTACGAGTGGGCGGCATTTAGATTGAAATAAGAAATGAGAGTGTGCCATATGCTTCATAAGTAGTCTTCACTTTTTGTTTCAATTGAGTTCAAAAAGTGAAGACTTAGTTAAGAAGCATAGTGCAGCAGGGTCATTCCTGGACTTGGTTTTTACTCTCAGTTAAGGACAAATAAGAATTTACTGCATGACGTATCCTCACAAAATAAACCAGAGAAGCAGAGTGATAGGTCGGCAGGTTCTATTGAGCTAGGTGGAGTAAATCCCAAGGTATCATACCCCATTCTCCACTTTCTTTGGCTTGATTCTCACAACTAACCACCTCTCGCCATTGCCATTACAGAATCCCCTTTACTAAAAAATAATCATTTTGATTTGATATCCCCAAATATTCCAAGCAACCACATAGATTAGGAGGAGCTATGGTGAAAATGGAGAAAGAGGATACTAAAAAAGATTACTCACCCTGTACATTGTCGGATAAACAAGTGACTTTTCTCCACTTTCCCTTGCATCTGTCCAGGCAGCAGACCCCTTCGCGAGGCGTCTGACGTCGAGTTTCCATGCCTAACAAAATCTCGCGCCGTAATTCTCCTAGAAATTATACATTTGCCGGAGGGCGTATTGGCTATCTCTCATGTTCCCATCGCGTCANGATGGTTACCAGGAGTGGGATTAATTTGAACTGATTCTAAACTCAGTAAAAATGATTCGACAGAAACTTGGTTTTTATTTTTCTGTATATATTTTTAAAAGTCGACCCGTCTCGTCTTTTGAGTTTTCAAAAGTCAACCCGTCCCGTCATGAAGGTTAACCCGTCCCGTCCCGTCATTAAGGTTAACCCGTCCCGTCTTTTGAGTTTTCAAAAGTCAACCCGTTCCGTCCCGTCATGAAGATTAACCCGACCCGTCCCGTCTTTCGCATTTAAACTACAGAGTGCTGGAATCACACGTGAAACGTGAGGGAGCTTCCGCTCTGGGCTCCTATAATTTTTCATTGAAAAAAGTAAACGGTGCGCTGCGGTCATTCTTTCCTCATTTCTGAATTATTCCTATAATTTCGTGAAAAGAGGTGATAAAAATATACAGATTTTGGCATAGTCCTCTGGAATGGTTGCTCCAAATAACCTTTACAAAAATGTTTTTCTAATCAAAATTTTTGATTAAAAAGATTTTTTTTAATCGCAGGACATTCTTTCATGGTCCCCTATTACTTTAATTCAGGCAGTTAGCACAAGTTTTAAAAATACTATTTTTCAATAACTTAATTTTTCCAAAAATCTTAAAAATTGTATTATTGTTATATTTCTGATTTTTTCGATTTTTTGAATAATGCCCACCTAGCGAATCTAATTCAGAGCACTATGCAAATGGCAAAAAATTTTATCACCTTTTAGCCGAACTTATGTCCAGAATTCGGAACCGTCTAAAAAACTTTCGCGCACCGTCCCATTTAAGAAATCTCTAATAAGATAGAACAGACTTCAAATTTGTATTTAGGTTTTATTGGACTGGAAAAAGTGAGCACCCTTTGGTTAACTCCAACCAAGTTACATCGCTAGTCTCAGTCCCAGTGCGATTAGCGACAGAACATAAACTAAAGCGGTGTAGAAATTTTATCTCTCGAACTTCAAATTGTCGTGGCCCGCTTTAGTAGAAAAAAATCAACTCCCGCTTCTTCTTCGACATAAAATTCACGCTCCCGCTCAGCTCTCACTTCACTGAAAAAAACAGCTTGCAGCTCCTTCCGTAATAAAAAACTTTGCTCCCGCTCATTCGTACAATTGCCAGCTCCTGGTCTTGCTCCTGAAAATGGCTCTGAGCGGGAGCGAAGAGCGCATTGCATTCGTCAAGAGAGCTCCCCCAAGTTCTATATGTGGTTGGAATTAGATCAACCATTTGAGGCGATCGATCGGCGTCATCATTGTGATGGTTTGAATGGGTGCAGGTCCCGAAACTCGCTTTCGTTAATAGTGTCAACAGTCAGAGTATTCGTCACCAAAGAGAAAAAACACCCCACATAGTTAGATATACTGTCCTAACTCTATTGCACCGAGACTACCAGTCCGTAAAAAATTTACCCATCCCGTCCAGTTTATAAAATGCTTACCCGTCCAGTCCCGTGCAGTCCAATATTTTCAACTTGTTCCGTCCCGTCTTTTCATTTTTCAAAAGTCAACCCATCCGGTCCCGTCCCGTCCCAAAGACTGGACGGGACGGGACGGAAGAAAAACCAATCTTTGAAAGACGGGTGCGAACGGGTCGCTCATCACTGGCGTCAGCATGTCTCCCAAGATTGGATTCCCAATTCCCTCTCCCATGATTGTGTGACCTCTGGCCGTACCACTATGCTTCATTCAACAAAAAAAATATTTATGATTTTTTTTTCTAAATAAAAACCCATTCGGTAGAATTTCTGTTAACATGCAGTCAGGGACAGCCATGTCTATTCACAACCTCGTTTAAACAAAAAATGCAGTTATACAGGCTCATTTGAAAGTAGCTCCGGAGTTTTGAAAATTTGTCACTCTCTATTGGGTCGACACAGGAGTCAAATCGATGTTGGTCAAATAATGCTAATTTGTTTCAAAAAGTTTTGCATTCCAATCGTAATGCTAAATTAAAATTTTCCGTTTGATCATAAATAATGGTGACCCATGAGCTTTGCGATTGTGTCTACTATTCCTTCTTGATATTTAGCTTTCCAAAGAGTCGAAAATTAGATTTATGTATGTCAACTCAAAGAGGTACAGATATATTATACATTAATAATTGATTGGATACTAACTTTAACAACATTAAATTGACATTAATGTTAGGGAATTATAAAAAGTAGAATAAGATCTCATTCAACCTTCCTTTAAACATTGCTCAGAATGACACCAGCAACAACTGTCAAATGTTTCAAGTCATTTGAACCAAACGGCAGATATCGCTAATGCTAACATACGGCGCCCTCTGGCGCTTTAACTAGTGATCGAATTGCGTTGACCTCCATATCACATATAAACATAACTCAGAAAGACCCCAGGAACAACTGTCCAAAGTTTCACGTCATTTGAACCAAACACCAGAATACCTTTACAAAATTTTAAAACATTTTCTATTTGGGGAACACGATTGGATATGCTCATGCAAAATTTCAGATTAAACGGTTCATAAATAACACTATATTTTAAATAATTATAATAAAATTTATGTCCAAACTATGCATTTTTATATGGTGCACCCTGACTCGTTTTGTTGCTAGCCTTCTAAACCTTACTTTAAAATAAATCACTGACTTAATCCACAAAACTCACAATAACCTTAACGATAAATCGAAAGAACAGAGCGTTAGTTACAACCCCAACTTTCCAAACTGATGAGCTCTTAAGCCCGATGCAAACTTTCTCTTCTCCTACCGTTACTACAACAATTCTTTTAACTATTATTACAGTTAAGAAAATTTTGATTTAAACTTTGTCATTCCGTTACCTGGGCGTTCTCTTAGCGATCTTCAGAGAAAATTATTTCTCCAAACAATCGATGCAAACATTTTCTTTACATTATTTGCTCGTAATTTTTAAAAAGTTGAACTTTTCCAACTTTTCGAAAACTAAGATACGAATGAAAGTTAGTTGTTTAAACTTTATTTTGACAATTATCAAGAGAATGAGTAGAGAATTTTTTTTAATCCGGAGGTAATTGGAAAGTTTGTATTCTACCATTGGCTACTAGTAACGGCAAGGTAACGTTAAAACTTTTATCTGCCAACGCAATGACAAAGTTTGCGTCGGGCTTTACAGTTATAACTAAAACAATCAAATATCCCATGCACAACTAGGTTAAAAAAAATTGAACGATTCTTCAAGCTTTTCTGAATATAATTTTCTCATTTCAGTCCACTGTGCGTATCATGCCATAAACATATTCCTAAACATTACCCATATTCCAATTCACAGTATGTGTTTCGGGTGGATTGACTTAATACTNGGAGTGGGATTAATTTGAACTGATTCTAAACTCAGTAAAAATGATTCGACAGAAACTTGGTTTTTATTTTTCTGTATATATTTTTAAATGGTCAATATCCTTGGCAACATGGTACTTGATTGGACATATTGCCTATGCCCTGTAAATTATGACACCAAAAGTGATAGATAGCACAAGTGAATATGGAATTTTTGAATCTCTGACCCTAATAACCAATACAGTCACACTTGGGAATTATTCGTTTAATTTTGAATGTTTCTTATACTATTCTCATAGAGATATAAATTAAAAAATCAACAAAAATTAATAGCTGAATGTCTGAAAATAAATAACTATTTTGAAATCGATTTTCAAAAGGCTCGGACGTATATAAACAAGAGTAACCAATAGAAATTCAGAAACATTCAATTAAGTAATGCTCAGTTATCACTGTACACCAAGAATACACAAATTAAACTTTAGAACATTTATTTATAAAAAATATTTATCGTCATTACTGCCTCGCAACTAACACGTTTTCATCCATTGGTTGGGACGTAACTATTACTAACGTTCGTTTTATAGTTCACGTCTTCCTTCCGTCCTCTAACGCAAATGCTAGAGGATGCTAGACGCTAGGTAAATGCGCAAATGCATAAAAGAAATTATACTTTTTTTCCATGACAACATTCAAAATTATTATAAAAGTTTAATTGGAGCACTATAAAACATGCGTAATGGCTTTCAGTGAACTTTTGTCATCAAGCTCGCGCGAATGACTGATGTACCGGTAGCTCTAACGAGACCAATGTGATAAAATTTGTGTTATAATTTAATATATTTTAGAGCAGAAGCAAAATGTCACCACAATTTTTCCTATTGCGCCCAAATATGGGACGAGTCTGGTTCTAATTGTGATGGGAATCATCTCTATCGACTCAACAATTTAATTAATTTGGGCTCACTTTTTGATGAACAGTCGTCTTTAGTTTTCATGCTTCTAAACATTTCAATTTGTCTGATCTCGGTGCGTAGGATGAACTGAGCTTTACCAAATTAAAAATTTCCGAATTTCCATTGGTTACCATCGAATTTTTACGTCCGAACCTCTTGCAAAACAGTTTCAAAAAAGTTATTTGTTTTCAGACCTTTGTCAACTCTATTCTAGAAATTTTTGTTGATTTTTTAATTTGTATCTCTATGGCTATTCTGGACAAATCATTCAACGACAAAGGTTCAAGCTGTGAACGCAGATTTTGTCACCGAAAACGGCTTCGACAGAATTATAATCATATCGATTAGAAAGTGTGGAGTTAACTAGGATTAAAAAGACTCAAGGGTTATATATCTAATACTTGTCAATGTTGATTAATTTCTGCAGGAGAATTTGAGCAGACATCTTACTATTTTATGGTACTTATTTCAACCCTTGTTGTTTGGAATTATTGGATCCCGTATTGATTTAAATACAGTTGATTGGAATATTATTCTTCAGACCATACTGTGTTTCACTATAAGTATTTCCGTAAGATTCTTTTATCATGATTATAGTTATAATAGTAAATCTTATATTCCACTGTGGAATTCAGGTGAGGATGTGTGCGTCATTTTCGATGCTATGCCTATCAGAAGAAATGACAACCAGCGAGAAATTATTTGTTGTACTGGCATGGCTACCTAAAGGTGAGGACTGTTAACAAGTAGAATATAGAAATACTACTTTACAAAAAATAATCAATTTTCATTTTTGCAAGGAAAATGCATAAGTTTTTGCATATAATGTGATTATAAGATGTATCGTATACAGTGAATCTATACATTAGTGTCCCTATAGCCGAGGTGCTTTCGTTTTTGTATGCTTCTCCCATTCATTCCATTCACTCAAATGTCGAAAATGGTGTATAGGTACTATATAGGTACTCGGCTAAAGGGACACTAATGTATAGATACCCTGTTATAAAAAGAGAAGGTATATAAAATCACACAACCTCACAAAAACACTAATTGTGAAATTGACAATTTGACGAACATATTCCTGGTCGTTCGGGCATTATGTGGGTGTGGAGTATTTCCGTTGATAAGTGTGACACCAAATGCTAAAATAAACTTACACAATACATCAAAGAAAAATACCCAATACGCCGAAGATTTAACAAAAATATTTTGGATGACCATCACTTCTAATGCTCAGATACCAGTAGAAAGCGTTAATACGAGATCCACTGTCTTTTTCGTCCTCTGTTATTTAAAACAACACTTGAGTTGTAGACGAGTAATAACTTTTGACAGAGTTTCAAATGTTCTACCACAGCAGCATAATAAACTATGCTTTTATATTGTACTAAAAATGTATAAATCGTGGATATTCATTTCCTGTTTCTTAGAGAGGCGAATGGAGAGTATATTGAGGAAACCAGAAAAATTTATATACAGGAATTTTAATTTCTTTTCGCGAAAATGAAAGTGTTCGTAATAGGACGGCGGACACTGTATTTAGGATCTAGGATTAGAGGTGAGGGACCATGGACCTTTGAAGTTCCAACCCAAACCAAACTCATTACAGAACCCATGGCTAAGCCCATCTCAAGGAAGCCCACTTCCCATCACACCCAAACCAGCCCAAATCAATGAATTTTTTAATGGACTTGACCATGGTTGTCCATGGATAACCTTGGGTACGTCGATTTGCGACTCATGTTCGAATAACTTGAGTTTTGGTTAGAGTAAAAGGTTTTAACTTAGATTTGTTCAGCGAGTGAATCTTAATGCGTCGCTGAGCTCAATTTATCCATAAATTAAGTTAATTAATTTTAGCAAATTATTCTCCGCTTTGTTAATTTAATTGTGATTCTTATGCATAAATGCTTAGTCACTCAAAGTTGATCCACTTAACTCGGTGCGTCATGGACTTAGAGTAGCACCGGTAGAAAAAAATACTCTTTCGTCAGATGCAGTGGATGCAGGAATTGCCAATAGTTGAGCTGTTACCTTCCTAATATTTCTTTTTTTATGAAACTAGCAGTATTTTCAGTCCGAAAAACTAATTTTCTTACTTTGTTAAAATCATAATAGATTTGATGTAAATTAGTCCAATCAAAATCGGAAATTAATCTGATCCAACTCAATCCCGCAATAAAAAATTGACAACAGTGGAAATCGAAGTCGAAAATATGTATATTCAGATTGAGCTACNGACAACAGTGGAAATCGAAGTCGAAAATATGTTTATTCAGATTGAGCTACATTGAATATAGTGCAAGTAATATTCTCAAATATAATTTAAAATTTCAGGTGTAGTGCTTGGAGAGTAAGGTATAAGAAATAAGAAGGAAAGAGGAGGAGAGAGGGGATGAGGGAAAGTGTAAGTGTATGTCGAGTTTAGCATAAATAATTCGGAAAAAAGTCAACACATCCCACCTGGGCTGAATTGGCGCAAATGGGCTTTCGTTGGGTATTGTAAATCCCAAGGTTATGACCAAGCCCAACTCACTCATGTCCGTTGGACCAAGCCCAACACATGACCATCCAATTTGGTCTTGGGTCGGCCCAACCCAACCCATCATGGGTATCCATGGGTTGCCCATGGTCACTCACCTCTAATCTAGGATCTATTTCCCTACAACTTTCCATAAAAATTTGACATGTTCACGCGAATCCATGTGTGACTTTAGTAAAATCCACATGTCTTGAGATGCATTTAAAATAGTTGTAAAAAAGTTTCTTTTTTTTCAAAAATAAGTTTTTAACGTTTTAAAATGATTTTGTCGTTTTATTTCGAAGCTCGGTTTTTTAACTTTGTATCCGGTTAAACAAAATATAATTTGTTATATGAATATTCCAATTTCTTGCTCAAAACTCAAGTCAAAATAACAATTTATTTTTCTAACACTTAGCTCCCATAATTTAAAAAGATATTACTTGTTTTCACTTTATAACTACAAAATAAAAGAAAAAAAAAAGCAGATTATGATAAGGAACGCAAACGTAAATTAATGAAGGTTAAGTCAATCATTTCAAGTTAGTTCTTATCCATAAAGTAATTTAGAACCTAGCTTTGACGGGCTAATGCCATTTCCGGTCGTCCCTAGTTGGATCTACAAGCTCACCTCTATTCATAGTTTAGTTTTCGTGGTTTCTAATGGTTGCGGCCCATTTTTTGTATTATTCTGATTATTTCTTGTACGTCTTTATTGAAATTCAGAATTTTCCATTTAGTTGTATTGAAGGGATGTTGTTAGGGTGCAGGGATGTTGTCGACAATATTTGGTTTCAAAGCAGCATACCAAGTAATTCCTGTCCTAACTCCATAAGGCGTAGTTCATAAATGAATAAAGAAAAATCTACAGTCAGCATTTTGTTTTAAATTTTTGTATTATCTTTACCTTTGTAACAGAAACACAATCCTGATACTTTATATACTTAGGAAGTTTGTGCTATAAAGATGCAACTTGGCGACTTGATATGCTGCTCCTGCGAGCTCCGTAGGCTGGCCCGATAGTATAATTAAATAGAAACATTAATGAACCAATGAAAATTGAAATTCATTTCAATTTTACTATCTGACAAAGAACGAAAGCTTGCTATTAGCGTAGTTTAAAATATCGTGTTGATAGTCGGAACATTACTAAAGAGTTTCAGGAAAAACATTGCATACATACAGATGGTAAGACAAGCGTTGGCAACAATATACAGTTGATGGGAAGGAAAAATGGGTAACACTAATTTTACCTTTTCATTTCTAACAACTTTGCAGGAACTGTTCAAGCAGCACTTGGTCCTGTAATACTTGAGACGGCGATAAATTTTCGTCATGGTGCGGAAATGGAATCTATGGGGTACAATGTACTGTGTATAGCCACAACAGTTGCGTTGCTAGCATCAATAATTGGAGCATTGGCGTTATTAATTTTTGGGCGGAGACTATTAAGCAAATGAAAGCAACTATGTCATCGATGTGTCCAGAGCTTAGATCAATTTGTAAATGATAATTCATTAAACAATATAATATAATTATATGTGTATATTATAATATATATAATTTGTTCTATAATTTAAGCAACAACATATACCACATCCGCTTGCTTCACAACAATAATCTTGGTGTCCTTCTAACTAGTGTTAAATTTACATTGCATTATCTTTTTTCTTACCGAACTAATTGGGTCACAATAATCGTGCAACAATTAGCAGATATTGCATTCTTAATGGATCAAGTTCTCCCTAAATTGAAAGATTTTATTTACGTGTGAGCCATTTAATTTTCTAAGTTTCAATACACCGTTCCAGGAGACAGGACATGCATGGAGAATCCGTGGTGAACTAAGAAATACACACCAGAAGTCAGCAGTAGGTGATACCGATATACTTTCTGAACATTATACATTTATTTTAGCATCAAGAAATATGGCGTGTTTGATGAGTCTCTCGGCTTCGTGAAGTCCACTGTCGTAGCCTAAATGTGCAGTTGAATAGTGGTGTGAGTAATATTTCAACAAATTTCACTCTAACCAAACCACCAGTAGAAGAATGCCAGATAAAGTTTCATACCGAGGTATTAGGCGAATTGGCGATTTTCCTCCAAATTCCTCCAAATTACCAGAATTTACTTATCTGTCTTCAGCTTCCATGCTATGGAAGCTTATGAAAACCTAGAGTGTGAGGGTTCCTGTTCCACCTACTTCATAGAACAGCCATAGAACAGATTTGTCACAAGGAAAACACTCCCCGCCCTCCACGAATTTTTGCAAAACTCAGACCAATTTGTTCCACAATGTTTAGTCATCAAGACTTTCCATCTAACAAGAATTTGTACTTGTGATCTATGTGAATAAAATTTTATGCTGGCTTCTAATCGTATGAAACCCCAAAAGGACTTTGACTAAATTTGGAAGCCCATTGCTTCCTTCAAGAAGCGGATGATTCGTAGGGTATGGCAAACAATTATTGATCACTTAGTCACAGTCGTCCCAAACTAAGTTGAAACCCAAACTATGATGTGGCGACCACCATGAATCGAACTGCATAGAAATTTTGTTTACTTTCCCAATCGCAAGTGCCTGTTTACAAACAAACTGTGTAATTAAAAGATTACTAATATTAAACTTTATAAACAATAATTACTTCAATTGCATTAACTTTCAATGGCGGCAGTCCAGGGTTCAACAGTGTTGAATGATCCCGTTTCAGTACTAAAAAGAGAGGAATAAATACAACGTATTCAGCTCTATAGTCCGTTCCATCACGAGAATGAACAACGATTACGTTGTCTTCCTAAATATCAAACTACAAACCCGAGTTCTCAAATTAGATATAAGTTATATCTACCATTGTCATCTAGTCGACTGTATTCAATTATGGCCGTTTATTATATCTAATTGATTAGAAAGGCGAAAATTACTTCACTACTCATACTCCCAACCTTTTTTTTATTCCTGGCATTGTCACTTCTGATTAAATTTTATTCTAAGTATTTTCTCGAAAAGTAATGATTCGCAAACTTAACCAATTCTGTTTAAAATCAGAGCATATTTCATGATATGCTTGTTAAGAATCTGATTGTATGCCGTCGCAAAACCCGAGTTTAAGTACTTAAGCATGCTCTTAGAAATGTGAAAATAATCTTTTAAACCTGTCATAGCCTATGAACCTAAGTATTCTCATTCTTCAGAGTTCACGGACCTAAGAACCTAAGTTTATCCACCGACCTAAGTCTGCGGTGTTGCTACATCTCGCAAACGTATCCAAACATGTTGAAACCTGTCATAACCTATGAACCTAAGAATTCCCATCCTCCACCATGGACTTATGAACCTAAGTTTTCTCACTGACCACCGACCTAAGTCTGTGGGGTTACCACATCCCGCAAAACTAAGAACCAAATACCGATCACCGAACTAAGTCTGCAGTGCTGTCACACCTCACAAACCTGTTTAAACATGTTTAAACCTGTCTTAACCTATGATCCTAAGAATTCACATTCTGCGCCACGGACTTAAGAACCTAAGTAACTCACCAATTGCAAAAATCATACCACAGATGACTTGTGATTATCCACTGACCACAGACCACGTACATCCACTACCTGAAGACCCTACCTCTTCACCGCTCACCATCTTGCCATTTTACAATAATCTAGGCGTCGGGTAATTCTATCTAGGCGTCGAATAGGCGTCGGATACCTAGGTTTTTAATCGAGGCGTCGGTTAATTAATAATCTGGTAATTAAAATTTTCTAGAGCTCGGAGAGCAGAAGGTTCATAGGTTAAAACAGGTGTAAACATGTTTGAACATGATAGGTTTGTGAAATCCCGAGTTCTCAAATTAGAATTGAATTGAATACAGAGCCATGTACAATCTCCTCTTTAAAATTATGGCCGGATCCTGTATATAACCAATTAGAAATGCGAGATCCATAAAATATTTTAAGGACAATAATCATTGCGCCTTTCGAATGTGTTAGAAACATGGTTGTTTATATAAACCTTTGTTTCTAAAATTTTGGAAAGCCAAATAGAAAAACATGTAAAAAAAAACACTGCATTACTGCTTATAGAATCTTTCTCAAGGTTTTTTTTGCTCCTTCCGAGAATTGTACCCGACTGCATTCAATTTCCTAGAAGCACACATACAATTACACCACTTTGACTTTATTGCTCTATCTCATGAAAGTTCTCAACTGATTTCATCTTTTCTTTTAAAAATTAACTTCTAGCAAACAACTTATACTGTNACTCATTTCATCTTTTCTGTTAAAAATAAACTTCTAGCAAACAACTTCTACTAATATTAAACTAAACCCGAACTGAAATCCATAACTGGACCTACCTTATTACTAATTATTACTTCTTTCTTGTATAGAAGTGACTTGCTTAGTTGCACTGTTTACGTCTTTCACGATCTCCGATATTAAGCAAGCCAAACTTTTCTTTACATTTTTCAACGACAGTGAATAATTCGTTGAACTGAATTCCGAAGACTTTCAAAGAGTAGGGTAATTGGCCAGAAAATATTTAAGTAAAATAACTTTAGTCATGTATTCGTATGTGTAAAATTTAATACCTTACCGATTATCTGATCTTGTCTATTGGGATCAATGGACGGTTTGAATACATGCTGGAAAGCATTACACTGTTTTCCCATCAAAGAATAACCAATAACTTCTTAAGGTTCAAACAATTTTTTGAAAAGGGTTCTGGCGTAAACATTTAGCGTTGGCGATGGTAATTTGATTGTAGCAAGAAATTCTCGACACAATTTATAGCCGCTTCCAAAGTCAACGTACGCATTCCTGCTTTCCAATTTTGCCTAAAGTTCTGAGTCTTGATTTCAGTTCTTCGTTTTCGCCTAGAACAAAAAGCTAAAAAAAAATTTTTTTTTGTTATAAACTTAAATTACATCAAGACAATTTGTAAGTTGTTATTACTTGTCAAATGGTTACCTTTTTTGGATTTTTTGATCAATTTATCCATTCTTTCCTCCGAGCATTAGTCTCCACATCATTAATGATCTGATCAATCCTAGCCTTCTTAACACACCTACCGCTCTAGATTAAACGATTCATTAATTTCTAATTATACTAAATAGTTTACTGGTCGGATATCGCTCTTCAGTTTATCATCAGGTTTCTAAGTTGCTTGGTTCTTAATTCCAAATTCTCAGTCTCCCTTAGATCCTAAATTAAAATAAATGAGAATGATCTAATAATTAATTCAAAATGAACTTTAACTCAAAAGTTAACAATCATTTGCTTACCAAATGCAACAATTCTGCCTGTACAAATTTTTTTCTTCATTTGAACTCAACTTCCTTCTCAATAAGTGATACACCCCTAGCATTCCTCAATGCCATGTCCACAATATCATTCGCTGACATCATTAAAATTCTTATTAGTTTTCATTTATCCATTTGACAATAAAGTAATTGTTCTCCATTGTCAAAAACTGTTTTAAATTCTGTGTTCATATCAAATTAAAAAATCAAATTAAAAAGGTAAAAAAGGCTTAGAAAGCGATGATAAATCAGAAATACGTAGATAAATAAAGAATGTGCGGCGCTGCCTAAAAACGTCGACTAATTTTTTAATTGTGTTCAAGGTGTTATTTCAATACTTTTTTCGAAATGGAGAAGCGAAAACAATATATTTCGAATTCTGACCTCAAAATTCCATGGAGAACACTTCGCAGGCATATGGTAAATTCTTTAGAATATTCAATTTGAGAAAGAGTCATAATTCCATTATGTTTCGTTCAGTAGTTTTATGTTTATGTTTCTGGTGTAGGAACAAACAAGTATCTTTGCAAAGTATTCAAGTTTCAAAAAACTTAACTGTTTTGAAATTACGTAACTTCTAAGTTTATTATTTATAAGTCACCAAAATCAAATTGTGGTCTCGTATTTCTTGTGAAGTTGCCAAACACAGATGGCTTGGAATATCCTATTTGCGATTTTGGTCATATAATTATCTGTAAAGAATAGTTTGTTCATGAAATCCTTCAGTCTATTTGTAAATAAAGAGTTATGTATAAAGTAGTACATATAATATCTGTTGGATTTGAAAGGATATTTTCATGAATCTATTTCGCTTTATAATTGATTGTAAATAATAAATTTAGCCAAATATTTTCTATTGAATTCAAGTTTAATTTGAGATGGTGGAGCTGAAAGAATTCCTACTAGAAAGAGTTTATATACAAATTTAAAACTCAGGATGTAGCAACACCGCAGACCTAGGTCAATGGTTTGCGAGTTAGTTAGGTTCTTAGGTCCGTGGATTCTGGAGAATGAGAATACTTTGTTTGTTAGGTTCGTAGTTGGCTGTGCTTTAGCAAATACTTAGGGTCTTCCATCCCACGTATGCTCCAACCTAAATTTATTTTTATTGATAAAACACCCTAAGCCTTAGGGTTAGAGTGTTTTATAAATTTTAGGTTGTTAGGGTTAGGTTGTTTCCATTTGACATGTTGATGGTATTTATACCATATTTTTTATAACATCCTAACTAAATTTTACTTTCCTGCTATAACTAGATGCTAACACTCTAAATTACTTAAAGTTTTCAGGTTTTGGAAAGAAAGAATAGTCTTAAGAAATCTGTCATGCAGATTTTAAGAAATACTTTAATTCTTGACGTTATTTTTCAATGTTTTTTTTGGAAATTCCACTAAAACAAATAGCTAATTTCCACTCTAGCAAAGGTAGATCCATCCATGTCACAGACTTTGGAGGTATAACTGAAAAATTGTTGGTAACTTTATTCGATTTCATGAATATAATAAACAAAGCAATCGTTTTTTAATTTTAATAAATTTTAAACAACATTTTTGTCCATTTTTTAAGCAAAATTGTTATGTTTAGCAAATATTTAGACTATTTTAACCGAAATAAGATTATAGCTTCCAAATTTTTCTCAATTTCTATAAATCGTAAGGCAGATTTTTGTATTTTTAGCAAGGGTTTTGTCATTGTTCGGTCAATTTAAGAAAGCATTTCTGCGTGTTTAAGACTTCGTTGAATAATAATATATTTCCGTATCAGGCTGACTAACAACGACTGTATTATCTTCTAAATAATTATCAATCCGATTTTTTTCTGCTATTATCAAAACTATTTTGATTAAATTTATCGAAGATTCTCAACTTTGTAATTTTTACATATGATTTGTTTTAACGTTTTCCTTAGTATTACCAAAAACCAGACAAATTTGTGCTCAATCGGAATTCCAACTTTTTAAAAATTCACAAAGAGAACTGAAGGTACTAGATAAAATGATGGTAATTAAAAAAAAATTTTAAATAGATTTCTAAGGTATACCAATTTCATAAATCAGTAAAAATATAAACCAAAGAACATGTAAACTTTTTTATGCCAGTTGTTCTTCACCCGTGATGATAATTACAACAGTTTCCGTCATTGTGAAGCGTTCACAAAATGTCATCTTTTTATCTAAAGGATCAATAACCTTCTTCATCGGAGGCGGAAGTTCTCCCTCTTGTCTGAAAGTTGTCCCAAAAGAACTTTGTATTAAGCTCGAACTTCAAACAAGTCTCACTAAACTACATACACAACTGTGGTGGTCCAACGTTGGTTTTCATCTCTGATATTACATGGGACGAGCACAAGCTCTGAAGTGTTTCTGCAAAATTTTAATAAACGTAAATTATGTATTTGCGTACCGTAGGAAATGTGTTATAAAGAACTTCCGATTGATTGCCTTCAAAAATACAATACACTAATTAATACTATTAATACTATTAATACTATTAATTAAATCCAGAGTATCAAGCACATGCTGGGTACTATTTTGATCCAAGGCGCTATCAAGAATCATGCTAATACTTCTATACTAGTAAATAGAGAACTATTGAACAGTCAAATATGGGTAAATTATAAGTGATGACTTCTGTCAAATACTATAGATAAGTTATGAACATTGGTCATAAGTTGTACAGTAGTCGACTATTATAACACAAATTTTCTTTTGTTACAAAAAAGCGACATCTTGTCAGTCTCATATCCGTGTTACTCTTGCTAGGTATTTAAGACACAAGTGGGTCTTATAAAAAGTATATGGAGATAGCCATCTTTATTTTAACCCGGTCAGATTTTAACTATACCATAAAATGTTTGTATCCCAAGGGATTTGCACCCGGGGAATTAAACATATTCGGTTCCCCATTTCCACCTGGAATCACCAATCGAAACTCTGGTAATTTGAAATTTCGGTTGAAAGTAGAAATTACACATAAATAATGGGAAAAGGTATTGCTTATAGAAATGATGGATTCTGAGTCAAATGGAGAAAGAATGTAAGTGCTACATCGCACATCGCATTGGGATTAGAAAAGGCTAAAAGAGAGTAAAGTAAATATCAACAACTGCAACAATCGGTAGAAAACCTCCAACTTAGTTTATCAAATTTGGAAACACGGTGAAGAGCAAAAGTGACTACTATTAATTTGAGCGTCTCATCTTTGTCTAAATGATGAGATTAAAAACTAAAACTTGATAAAAACATATCCGAAATTCACAAGCTACAGGAGACTGCTTTATCATTTTTTTCATAAATTTTACTTTATGGCGCATACTCTTATTGAGTCAGGTTAAGGATTTTTGGTGCCAGTTTCCACGGAGCATAAATTTATTCCAGCGTTATATTCCCTATAACCTTGTTTAATTTTATATCAAAATAAAGGGAGCGCACAAAGTGAACCAAATTGAGGCACCTGTGATTTCCTCAAATCACAAAAGTCGTCGTATAGTAGACGTTCTCATGACCAACTTTGATCATGGGAGTACCACACTGTGAAAATTTAGCCTTGACCTCTAAAGATTACCAACTATAGCATGGAATCAACAAAGGCACTTACTAGATTTAATTTAAATGGGGTTCAAGCTGTTAATTATTTATTCATGACATTCATGGGTGGCAAAAATTAACACAGGGTTAACAAAGCACCGTGATATTTGAAGTTCTAGAGTCACATCTAATGTCTGTTTGGTGTTGGAATAGTAAAATGAGATATTCAAAAAACACAACACAGTAGGAAGTCTCTATTGGCGGATTCCGCACCCTAACAGCCTTCCTCCTTATTTCAAAAATCTGTCTTATCTTGAAATCTGTGTTGTCAAAGACAACGGGACTTTTCTTACGTTTTTTGAATCTCAAATATCACAACCCTTCCAATATCATTAATCAAAATTAAGCGCCACTTTACAACGAAAAAAAGATATGAATATGTAGTTCTGTTTCTACTGCTTACTGATTCATTCATAACGCAAAACCTTGTAATAATGTATTCAAGTTTTCACATTATAAAAATCCAATTATCAGATTATTGACATAAGCTATTTTGTTGAAATCTAGATAAAACAAATATCTATAAAGTTAAAGTATATAGTATAAAGTTAACTCACTTGTCCAATGCCAGCGTTGTTTTTGTAAGTTTATTCATGATAAAATAGTAGCAAACATTTGAAATCACACATTGATGAATGCACCATTGTTGATTGTCTCCAGCTTTATCTTCCTGTTAACAATTTATCAAAAAAGGTATATAAAAAACGTTTTGTTAGCTTCGCTAAATATAACTTTCCCAACAAAAATTCAAAAATTTAATCCAGCCAATGATCTTGGAATAGAATTTGAATATTGGCATGTGGTTGGATTAGATTGAAATTTTTGATGTTTTTTTTTTGGAATTCAAGTATATAATTTAGCGTTAAACTTTATACTAATAGAAGAATTTAGGATACTTGAATGACAACGCTGTTTCCAAGTGCAGTCAAGGCATAGGTAGTTCTATCAGTTTCTAAAGCCAAGTAGATGATGAAAGTCGCCGATTCTTAATTCACATACATTTAAATAAACTTAATTTTTGTTGTAGTTATGTTAAATTATTGCCCTTAGATACTGTATGGATCTTACCAGTTTTCTCAAATTGCCAAACTTGGTTCCAAGTGGATGACGGTTTTCTCGCATAAATTCGAGCATCGTCATAAATTTCCTCGTCGAGTACTTGCAGAACCTACAAAAATATTTTAAATATTGTACCAACTGATGAAATAGATTCATTTAATTTTCAAGAATTCTAAAACTTACAACATCTTGATTACCACTAGTGAGTCTGTATTGGGATGTTTCGTTAATTTTCAACCACACTGGTTTTAGTACGCGTTTCTCTGAAACTGGTATGGTGTCTCTATCAGAAAGAATCCATAAAAATCCATCAAAAGAAGTTTAAATTGATACAAACCGCACTAACTAATAGAAAAATAACTTATTGAATGATCGTCTCGTGTTACAATTTCCAAAAAAATATTAAAAATCAAAAACAAATAATTATAATTGATCTCCAGTAAGGTTGGGATCACTTTGGTGTTATGGTATTTACACTATCTTCCAAGTGGTAAATGTGTGTTCAACAGACACAGAACCAATTTTGGAAAATTTCTCAGTATTAAATATTTACTTCAAAATTAACTTACACCAATATCCTTCAAATTATTTACAATATACAGTCCGTCTTATTAAACGAGGCAATGTTAACCTAAGAAACGATAACGGCTGTACTCATACTTCGTTTTTACACGTTGTAGTTGAAATAATGTATGAAAAAAATGAAACTACTACTACTAAAATAATGCAATAAAGATGATAAGTTTAGCCAATAGAAAGAGTGATCGCATAATATTATTGAATAGAAATCTTAAATTCGACCGTCATCACACTCCATATGGACTAAGGTTCTCAACAAAACTCCTCCCATTAGAATTACAAGCTTCTATTCTCTTATACATTCTTTCAACTACAACGTGAAAAAAAAGAAATGTGAGTATAGCTGTTGTAGCATCCCAGGTTATTGTTGTAGCACTCTGGATAGCAAATCCAGTTGTAGAAAGCACTATTGCTTTGGGATAACACTATTTCACAGTTACTAAATTATTTTATAGATCCATTAATGCTGGTGCTTACAGTTCCTGGAAAACCCAATGTTGGTCACTCTTTCCAGTTTTTGGTTTGATGAGAATTTGGTCACAATCTGAACCTGCATATTCCAAAACATTTCCAGTCAATTTACATTTGATATAGCAAAGGTATGAGTTATTCTTCACAGGTTCAACAATCCATTGTTGATTTCGTCGATCACAAATTTCCTAAAAGAAAACTGAAGTTTACCAGCCAAATACGTTTCTATTAAATTCCAATTAAATAGTTTTTAATCCCACTTACGTATACAATCAAACGATCTGAGTCTACTTCTGTAGAATCTAGTACATAGGCTTTCTCTATTTCATCATCTCCAGATGCTTGCGAAATGAACATAAAGCTATCTTCTCCTAATGACAATGTAAACAATTATATAGACTCCTTCAAATCATGTTAGAAAGTGTCGTCTATGAACCTAATTTTTGTGCCATAAAAATGGAATTATCAGATCCTTCGTACCATCTGTAGCCAATGACGTCGCAGTTGTTCTCTGGAGTTCCTCCATCGATATTAAGCACCTAAACAGAATTCAGTAATAAGTTAGCTTATATGCATTCTACATGTAACTACTAGTGTAAACTAGAAAGTACCATACATAATCAGAAATTGATGACGAGATTTTGTAAGTCTCTCCATCTACAACTTTTCCCAAGTTATCAGCAACTTTTAGCGGGCTTTCGGATGAACCAAATTCCCTTAAGTTAAAAATAAATTTATCGTTAGTTTCACCCCAATATAAAGCTTAATTATATATGTTGCCATCTAGTGACATGGTAACTCAACATGACCTTACAGTTCTTCGAAACTCCACCACTGATTCTCATTCGTTGGATCTTTGTCGCTAAGTACAATTTGATCACCATCACTGAAATAATAATTATTTTTAACAAGAATAAAAAGTTTTTTTTTTTTTTTTTTTATAATTGTTTTAAATTTATGGCCTACTTAGTAGCAAACTGCACTAAATCATGAAAGCAAGCTAATCTACCTGTCTGTTCGCAACGGTTGTATCAAGTAATAGTAAAGTGGAATTAGGGCATATTTGTTTTTTGTTACTTAATATTTGTATTGCATTTCCTAACCCGCTGTAGGCGACAACTTTTCCAGATTCTTTACAAATGATGTAGTTGAGAAAACTATTTTGTTTAATTTGCTCGAACCTCCATTCCTGATTAGCTCCACCATTCGTTTCCTGTTTTGCAATCTCAGACTTAGAGAGAATGTAATATTTGTGTAGCTTGAGACAAACTAAAAAACAAACTTACGAAAACAACGAGATGGTCTTTGTGACTACCTGACGAATCCATCACATACGACTTACCGTCATCTGTGCCTGATGCCTTAGACAAAAGCACATAACTGCCTTCCCCTTGAAAAAGTTACATAATTTCAAAGTTTTTTCTTTTTTTAATTAAAACTGTCAATTAAATTTTTAATTAAATCTCATATAAGGATTCCGTGGGAGAACTTTTACCTTTTGTGCTTATATTACTTAAATTGGTAAAGCCATTTATAGCAACAACGAACTTGATACAAACTGGAGACTGTACATTCCATATATATATCGTTTTTTAATAGTGTGCCTGCTAAACATTGCACGTTCGAGTGGGTTAAGAGTGTATGTACTTGTCTGCAGAATACACAGAGGACTATTTGTATTTGGCAAAAGATTATTGTTTTAAAGAATTGATTACATGCCTTGCAGCATAATATTATTACGCATCAACATATTTATATGTGAGGAATTAATGGAATACTTATGGTATACTTTATTATCATAAGTTTAGAGTAACTTGTTTTCTGTTGTTATTGAAATATTTTTTTGTTTTTATGAGTAATTATCTAGTAACATGATTGCTTACGGGAACTCTGAACTTCCCATGATTGGTTTGCTTGCCAGTTGATTTCCCACGCAACTATGGAAGTAGAGTTTCCCGCTTTTCCTCCACAAACATCCAAAACCTAAGTAATAGGGTACTAGTATTACTACTAAGATTTCAATACAATACGACACAGTACTACGGAGTACTATACGATACTATACCACACTAATGTATGACAAATATAATAGCATGCCATTGATCATGGTATTTAATTTTACCATAGAACTGGCTGCTGATGCTATTTTATAAACTTGGCCTGGCTTGACAAATGCCATTTTTGTAGAATCTTCAAGAAACTTAGTAGCAAAAGTATTCTAGATTGAAACTCAGTAATTTTTAGTTTACGATGAAGGTATTTGAGAATACTTGAAATCAATCATATGTAGGTTAACCGCAGCAATGGTCAAGAGGAATTACTTCCTTAACACTTTGTTTTTCTAGTGCTATGAGGTTTACGTTAATCGTTACGTTACGTTCTTGTTTTTGAGGTTTACGTTAATCTAGTCTATACGAATTGTAGCTATTCCATTTTGATATGACAGGTAAAAAATTACTTGACTACTGTATTGTTGTTAATATTGTGTGTTCACTCTTAATGTGAATTTCAACCACCTTTGACACGATGTACTGCGTCTGGATCGTGTTGTTTTTAGTGTCAAAATTCCATAACTTTTGAATTTTGTTAAGAATTTCACATATTCGATCAGGGGCAAGAGAACTCCTAAATTTTTTATTCTTTCCTATAAATTTTTCTATTTCTCAGCGCCTTACCTCGCGCGTAAGGGAAGGGCGATCCATACTATTTTAGCAGGAATCTCTCTACATTCTAAAATATTTCATGTCTCACAATATCAACTATCTTGCGATCTTTTAAAAGCTTTAAGAGATGTTTTAAAAGGATCACAAATATATTGTCCTTTTAAAAGCTCTGTTTGCCATGTTTTGTCCCACAAGGTTTTTTACGTTTTCATATTCTGGCAGTATGTTATATTTTTTAAACATGGGCTTTCATCATCTGCATATTTCTAGAAAAGCCCGCAATATCTCTTTAGAATGGGAAGAGGCGGTGTAGACCTGATGATGAGCTGTCTATGCATTGCCTACCTCGTATAGAGTCACCTCCTCAAATACACTCATAAACACGTACACACATTTGCATATTAACCGAAATTAACAAATCGTCAAGCCACATATTTTTCCTTAAGGAAAATGTGAAGACACGTCGCCTCGTGTCGTACAAAAACCATCAAAACAACATTAAAATCCTGCTTCAATATTTACATAACAAATCAAGTTTACTAGGCAATTTATTTCTGGAAATTTATTTTTAAACTTTTGACAAGTTGAGGACCTAAAGAGGAGCTTCTCCACTACAAAGAATTGCAAAGTCTAAATAAAGGTAAATTTCACTTAAGTTACTCTCACGGGTACCATTTTTGCAAAAATTTTTGAACATAAGGTTAGCAATTGCAAAAAAATTGGCGACACAGCAATTACCAAAGTCATCCGTGAGAGTGTTATAAAACATGTTCAATACGATAGCTGGCACCAGTTATTGTTTATGTACAAAAATTAATATCCGTGAAACGCAGTGCCTATTTGGGTCTTATATTATGCACGGATATCCAAATTGTGAAGACTAAAACTGAATTTGTGTAAATTTGATAAATACAATAATATTAAGTTTGCTAAGCACTAAAGAGTTTAATCTAAAAGGATTTCAGTTTTAGGTGTTTGACATAAAAATAGGCTTGGAACCGTTCAGTATCACCCGCGTAACTTACGCTTAGCTACGAACAGCAAAGCTACGAGAAGTTTTGCTATCTATGTCTCCTCACTCACACCAAACATGTCAATTGTTTACAACTATTCAAAATTGGTGCTTGGCACATAGCACCGTTGTATTTCTGTTTAATCACAACATATTGAACTATACATAGCCTTTTATTTTCTCTAAAACAATATTAGTACATGTTATTGAGTCATTCCTTCTCTAAATATATATTTATATGTTGCCAAAAAAATCGTTCGATTTAACACTAGACGTTTTCCTATGNAAGTTTTGCTATCTATGTCTCCTCACTCACACCAAACATGTCAATTGTTTACAACTATTCAAAATTGGTGCTTATCACATAGCACCGTTGTATTTCTGTTTAATCACAACATATTGAACTATACATAGGCTTTTATTTTCTCTAAAACAATATTAGTACATGTTATTGATTCATTCCTTCTCTAAATATATATTTATATGTTGCCAAAAAAATCGTTCGATTTAACACTAGACGTTTTCCTATGNTCATTCCTTCTCTAAATATATATTTATATGTTGCCAAAAAAATCGTTCGATTTAACACTAGACGTTTTCCTATGACCCCAAGCAAATTGTTGACAATGCTGCCATGAGATTATTTGTCATAAGTAATATGTATCAGAAATCCTAAAAATATTTCCTTCTCATTCAAAGCGATATATTCCATATTATCAATATTTTCTTTGATGCAAGTTGAAGATTTTTTATGATATAAATTGTGTTTATGCTAATCTAATGGTCCATTTCTATGATTCAAATTAAATTGTTTTATGTTAGTCTGAGAATGCATTTGTATAATTTTAATCGTTTGTTAATGCAACCTATGATTCGAAAAAATAAATCAAAAACTTCTTTCTATGATTCTAATCAAACTTTGTGATGCTAATCAAGAATACTTTTATCAATAAATATTCATGTTTTAATTGGTTAGTGAAAATGAAATGTACAAATTCTTGATAATGATTTGAAATATATTTGAAAACAATTGATGTTGCAATAATGTTTTAAGTTTAATTATGTTATTATGTTGATACGTCTAGCAGCTAAATTTAAAGTTTATTCTTGAAATATAACTCCATAATTAAGATTATCCTGGCAAAAACTTTAGCTGCCCATTGAATGTTGTTTTCAGTGATTGACAAAATTTTGTGTATTGATCTGGAACAATTTGAAAGAGGCTGGTGTTTTAATTTTAAAAATACTCATTATGTACGCTTTCTACCGTGAGTCTGTTTAAAATCTCCCCAACGCTAGAATTAACCACTCACACCTGTGTGAGTGTGTCCTGAATTTGCCTCCAATTAACACTTACTTGGAGGCGCTATGTGCCATGCTCATCTGTTTAGATTCAGTAATTGATAGTATTTGATGGGGTGCAGTTATTTGTCGATGAGATTTAAATTTAATTCATACAGAGTTAAGGGGTCGACTGAGAAAAGTGTTGCAGAAATGGCTCCACTTTTTCCTCAGATTAAGTCTCACAACCTTCAGAATTAAACAAGTTAAAGATTAAATCCAGAAATAGTGGAAAGGAAGTTGCTCACCTGTGCCTGCTGTTGAATTCTTGTTTCCACCGATGGTTGTCGACAGGGCTAACAGTCAGGAGCCGCGGTCTATAATCACACTCACTGGATTTAAGCTGGATGTTTTTCCATTGGAAAAATACACTTCAGTATATTAATGTGAGATTGGGGCTGTTCTGACGGCAGCCACATATATTCGACNTCCATTGGAAAAATACACTTCAGTATATTAATGTGAGATTGGGGCTGTTCTGACGGCAGCCACATATATTCGACTATGATAATGTTTAGCCATGTCAACTTTATGTTGACTCAAAAAGCACTGTGCAATATATTGCCAATCCTTGGGAACTACCAGAATTGGTAGGGGAGTTTCATAGTGTTTTAACAGCTGACAGTCTTAAGTGACCTCACTCTTCACTGGACCCCATCACATACAGGGGACTCAGAGAACGATAGAGCGAATGGGGTCGGTAAAGATGCTTTAACAAAGGCTCATATTTTCCCAGAGTCTTACCTGTGATTGTACTGTTTATAGTCAGCCATTAGAGAATGGATGTACCTTAGGCATGCAGAAACATGGCTGATGCATTAAGGTAGCAAACACAGTAAAGAAATAGCCTTGAGATTATTAAGGTCAAACTATGGCAGCTATGGTCGAGTGGCTTTACGTTTGTTGGCTCAGGTGATAACAGGGTATTGCACTTTAGCTNTAGTGTTTTAACAGCTGACAGTCTTAAGTGACCTCACTCTTCACTGGACCCCATCACATACAGGGGACTCAGAGAACGATAGAGCGAATGGGCTCGGTAAAGATGCTTTAACAAAGGCTCATATTTTCCCAGAGTCATCCTTACCTGTGATTGTACTGTTTATAGTCAGCCATTAGAGAATGGATGTACCTTAGGCATGCAGAAACATGGCTGATGTATTAAGGTAGCAAACACAGTAAAGAAATAGCCTTGAGATTATTAAGGTCAAACTATGGCAGCTATGGTCGAGTGGCTTTACGTTTGTTGGCTCAGGTGATAACAGGGTATTGCACTTTAGCTTCACATTATCTTTGCATTATGAGACTGAGCATTCACCCAACCTGCCACTTGTGTCTGAAGGATGATGTGAATAGAGACAGCTTTTTATGCATATGAAATGCTGTGTCAATTACGTCAGCGATTACTTGCGTCTCCCTTATTGGAAGCAGAGAACATAATTTACATCCTTCGTTATTCCTCCTTGAGTTATCATAAATAAGTAAAGGGTTATATAAAAGTGGATCATCTGAACCAAATAAGAGAATCCGCAGGAGGAGACATAAGGNCCTTGTGTCTGAAGGATGATGTGAATAGAGACAGCTTTTTATGCATATGAAATGCTCTGTCAATTACGTCAGCGATTACTTGCGTCTCCCTTATTGGAAGCCGAGAACTTAATTTACATCCTTCGTCCTCCCTCCTTGAGTTATCATAAATAAGTAAAGGGTTATATAAAAGTGGATCATCTGAACCAAATAAGAGAATCCACAGGAGGAGACATAAGGGGTTCTTTGAACCCTAAAAATTCCAGGGTCAGCAAGCTACAGTGTACACCACAAATGCCTAAAATTTTAGGCTTCAGCTACCCTACACACCACACGTGTCTGAATTTTTAGACATGTCATATTTTGTCAGCTCTGGCGCATTCAATTTTGTCATNAGGAGGAGACATAAGGGGTTCTTTGAACCCTAAAAACTCCAGGGTCAGCAAGCTACAGTGTACACCACAAATGCCTAAAATGTTAGGCTTCAGCCACCCTACACACCACACGTGTCTGAATTTTTAGACATGTCATATTTTGTCAGCTCTGGCGCATTCAATTTTGTCATTACGTTGATACGTTATTATTCGTTCTCACACTGCATGAAGATTCATAAGTATCATTTCAAATGTTTCATACATGAATATGAACACCCTTCGTTATTTTAGAAAAGAAAAGCTAGTTTGATAACCTAGTCCATAAGATTCATGCGGTGCAACGGTCTAATTGTAGTTTCGTTCAATATTAAGTATAAGCGTAAAACGTTATAACTCATTGGGCGACAAAAATTTGATTTTGCTGTAAAAATAGCTTTCTTTTAATTAGTAATTCAATGGAAGAAATATATCAATGTCAGTCAGAATGTTAGTGATTTTTTTTCATTGTGATCTAGAATGACATGGCAATATATAAATCTGTACCAAGAAATCAGTATATCAATCAGTGTCAGTCAGTATGACAAGAATTGTCAGTCTGCAGTGTCAATGGTTTCATTGAATTTGTAAGAAAACTTCGTTGAGACTCTTTTAGTAAATAAACTCACCGTAACGAATGTCCGAATTAATTTAGTCAAATAATCCAAAATTATATTTTTATTGAGTCAGTGTTGAAATTAGGATATCGTGAATTAAAAATTCAACATTTCTCTCCACAACTCGAGGTTCTTGGCATGTCGTAATTTCATAACAAACGGCACCTCGGGAATAGGTCACACTTGAGTGACAAATTTTAGCAGAAGTCCAACTAAGCTAAAGATGAATGAAATTCTGGGTAATTTTGATCTTTGTGATGAATCGTTGTTTAAGTGTTTACTTGGTGAGTTTGAGTGAGAGTCCAAATATATGAGCGTTCCGTCCGGTGTAAAGGATTCATTATCCAAAGTTTCTCTAAGGCCGTATTACAGCAATTTCTTTCCAATGTGCATATTAAATCTGGGTTAACTGATACACAAAGTTCTGAATAAATTTTAATTCTTGTCAAATTTCAAGACGTTTTACTTTAGATCCCATGAAGTTAGGAAAGACAGATTTAGCACAGCTTAGAATCGATACAGGCAACTTCTCCACAACGGGAATGTTTAGCGATCGTTTGGACAATTAATATCTTCCGTCCATATCTTTATGGTCAACATTTGAACATAATTACCAAGGACGCCAAAATGCAGGAAAAGCATATTCGCAACGGCGCAACCTCTTTAGCTGAAAGGTTTGACACATATGATTCGTGAAAAATGCCGTCGATTAATGCAATAAAAAAAGCAGGAAAGCATATTTTTCCGGTGAAAGCAGAATTCTTCCTGAAAAGCATATTTTCTTTGAATTTGGTGCTTTTGCTTCAATGTCAACTCATGAGACAAAGATCGATCCTAAAAAAGAGAAAAAGAATTTACATGGCGCATCTTTCAAAAAAAAATTAAANTGCAGGAAAAGCATATTCGCAACGGCGCAACCTCTTTAGCTGAAAGGTTTGACACATATGATTCGTGAAAAATGCCGTCGATTAATGCAATAAAAAAATGCAAGAAAGCATATTTTTCCGGTGAAAGCAGAATTCTTCCTGAAAAGCATATTTTCTTTGAATTTGGTGCTTTTGCTTCAATGTGAACTCATGAGACAAAGATCGATCCTAAAAAAGAGAAAAAGAATTTACATGGCGCATCTTTCAAAAAAAAATTAAATAATTTTTATTTCAATTGCATTGGAAACTTGTTATTAAATCCAAAGATTAACTATTCTATTGTTCTTGACAGATGAAAATTTAGAAATTCATTTGAAAATACTCCAAAATACGCAGTGCGAAACGACAAGATCAGGAAATTGACTCAGAAAGTGAATAAATGTGTCCACCGATATAATAAATAGCTCTATGAAATAATTTTAGAAAAAGCAGGAAAAGCATATTTTTAAGCAAAATTTTTAAGGAATCATTTTGAGTTCATCTCTTACATATCCAAAAAACAGATATCTATTTATCGCATTCACTCGCATTTTCGATAGAAGCATTAATGGCTTCGTCTCAACATTAGAGAATTAAATATTATTTCACCTGTACTTCGTCTTTAAATTCTAGTCCAACCATATCAACCTTTCCGTAATCTAAACATTCCTAACGCATCTCGCTGTGAGACAACAATTAGAGTGGCCAGTAAACTTCTGAACTGTTCAATGAATCTCCATATCTCATAAGTGAAATATATTGACTATTAGTTTTGCCTTTGGGGATTAGAGACACTTATGGCTATCACGTGAGGGAGTGTAACGTCTCATCTACACAACTGCGAGAGACAGAATCCTTCCGATACTCTTACCTCTTCTATTGGTCTTATTGTAAAAATAAAACACTGCGCATGATATTTTATTGTTAGGTTCTACAATATTCCTCTTTCTGTCACCCTTGCCTCTATTGTCTAACCATATTCTCATGTCTTCGTTTGGTTCTATTATGGCTTTCGCCACTATTCCCTTATCTCTTGCCTTCGAAATCTTCATGCTATATGTCCAGGGTTGCTACTGGTTTCAAGCCATTTCTTATCTAAAAAATTTCAATCAATCATACTCTTCTTCATACAAAAAAAATCAGTTGACATCAAACATTGAAATCAAAACGAAATGACTTGAGTGACTTTTCTAAAGAATTATCATTATAACTGTTCAGTTTGTTCAGTTCAGCAAAACTAACGTCAGTGAGATTGAAAAAGAAAAATGATTTTTTCAGCCGAAAGTTAAAAGTTTCTAACCGAAAGAAAACACAAATTCACTTTTCAATTCTATTAAGTGAAATAATTTTCACTCTTTCCTTAGCAGTACATAGTACCGAGGTTGGTAATTTCATAAATTATTTTGTACAAAAACCAATGGAAAATTGTACAATACTTTTTATTCAAAACAGGAGTTCAAGTGATTTCGAAATGAACCCAAGGTATATGAATGTTAATGGAATTTACTTATTTTCAACATCTTCGTTCCAAACAAACATTACATTAATTACATCCCAACGTCTAATCCAGAAGCGTCACAATTGTATGTCGGTTGTATACTTTTTTGATAAGATAGGCATACAGGATGTTGTTCGTACAATAGACATGGCTCTTGCAAGTCTCACAAAAATTGTTGCAATAGAGAAAGACTTCTTTGTATTTGTTTCTCCATATTATCTTCTGGCTCAAATTTTGTCTGTGGAATTTACAAATGTTAAATACAAAATTGGTATATCCATAAAATGGTCGAAAGTGATTGGTAGAGCCTTCTGCGCCTACTGTGAAAATAAACTGGTTAGAATAGATGTAAAAAATCCTTCAATTTCCAAGTTTTTTATTGATTATTTGGAACTATACACATTTAATGGTAAATCCCTACGTTATTTCAACTCCCAGTTTAGCCAAATTTCTGGCAGAGTTGAAAAAGGAAGGAAATAGTTGGAAGTTAAAACGAGGATGCCATGTGGCTATTTTTCAACATCTTAGCCGACGATATAATTTTACGGAAAATTATTTCCCGTCATTTGGAGGGTTATCTGGTGGCGCCGCCTTCAATGTGACCTGGACCGGAGGCATTGGAGACGTTTTGTACGGTCGGGCTGACCTCACCAGCTCTATGGGCATTACTGTCACTCGGAGTCAAGTTGTTTCATTTATTAATGTCATCGAATCTACGACAATAAGGAGAGTTGAAGGTTTTACCCTGGTAGCACTATTTGCAAAATTTAATTTTGAAATTTGCTGCTTTTATTGGTCTACTAAAAAATTGTTTTATTTTTGCCGCATAATTACTACGTATAATTTATCATCCAAATTTTATTTCTTTTAAATCATATTGTAATCGTTGTTTATTTGCATATCCGTTGCCAAAATTATTTTTGATTCGACTATTTCTATAAATTCAAAATATCTGCTTAAAATATCTCTTTTAAAAAATGACCATTGAAGGCATAAGTATTTGCCATCACAGCCAATTCAAAGTTTGAATTAGATTTTTGCAGATGTTTTTCAAGAAAAAATCTGATTATATAAATACCGTAGTTTATAAACACACTGGTATAATACGTTCGATTTAAACAACAGTTTATGAAATCGCCATATAACGACTTCTTTGATTTCGATTAAAGCTCGACCCATAGTTCCGTTTCCTCGATCATGCTACGAGAAAAATTTTGTGCAATTGTAAACATTCACCACAAAGATGGATGAAATTGCATTTGGCGAATGTCATTGTATTTGAAAATTTTGATGATACCGCACTATTCCTGGAGCACGATTGGGGAAACGCAATTAGGGGTTCAACTAAAAAATACAGGTACATTTAATACTGTTCATTATTCAAATTATAACAAAAATAGGATAAATAACTACAATTTTTTACCATTTGAATTAAAATAATTCTTACATATTGTCGCAGCATAAAACTAATGATTTTGAATAATTCATTTAACATTTTTATTGTTGAGTTTATCAAAGTAGTCTAAATTTTATTGTAATATTTTCTAAGTATTTCTTACTTGTAGCAAAATTAATCTGAATCTAAAAATTTTAAAACAATTCCTGCTTTTTAGTCAAGCCTTCTTATGTAACTTCTTATGTTGCTTTTGAAACATTACTTATCGTGCTATTTAGGGTTTCACCTACAACTGCCAAATTAAAATTTATAGTTTTGCGGTTGGTAACCCATCAAAGTATTACACTTGGAGATCCATCTACCGTCCACTAGCTGTAAACGTATGGTTATGCGTTGGGTCCGCCATCATCTTTTCACTTTTTGCAATTTCAACGCATGCGATATTATTTAATAACAAAACTAATGATTTTACTATAAGTTTCAAACATTTGGTTGAAGCATTGATGGAACAGCACTCATCNTTTAATAACAAAACTAATGATTTTACTATAAGTTTCAAACATTTGGTTGAAGCATTGATGGAACAGCACTCATCCACGGCTACATTCCCACCTCGTTCGACCGTACTTCGAGCTTATTGGTCAACATGGTTGATATTTTGTTTACTCATTGGAACTGCCTATAGATCCAAACTCAAACTTTCTTATATTCCCAGAACTCACATCAATTCCTAACACTATAGAAGATTTGGCTACATCTGACTATCGAGTGGTGTTGAACCATGACGGTGGATTGCTACTACATATATTGCAAAGGTCAAATAATCCTTATATTCGAAATATTGCAACAAAGTTGGTGTTAGAGCCGGATGATGTAAAATGTTTTGAGGCAATTGTTACTGATCGTGGGGTTTGTTTGTCGTGGGGCCTTGTGGTTGATTTTGTAGCCAATAGTAACTTTACAGACGCCCATGGACGCTGGCCTTTTGCAGCATCACCTTCAACCTTGTTCAATATAGCTACAGCTTTGGCTATCGCCAAGAAGTCGCCATATCTTCAAAATTTCAACAAAGTCATCAGCAGAGCAACTGATTTTGGTCTGTTTCTGAAATGGATTGAGTTAGATACTGAATTTGTTAGAAATGAACGAAGAAATTGGATTAAGCAAATGAATTTAACATTCCCAAATTACGAACCGAAGGGAACAAATGCATTGAACTTAGCACAACTCACTGGATCTTTTATTTTACTAACCTGTGGTTTACTAGTTTCTAGTATTACGTTTATCAATACGAAATTGCAATATTTGGTTGGTTTTATAATACCTTTAATCTATAAAAATAAACTTGTGAATGTACGTCATTGTTAACAACACATTTTGTTGTAGAATCTATTAACCAGATTTTGATATACTTTTATTGAAATCACGTCCAGAATTTGAATTTAAATTTCGAATTTGATTCTAAAGTAATAACATTATATATATAAATAATTAGAAAAATTATTGCAAACATGAACTCAAAACTAACTTAATATACAGAAGAGAATTGGGTAAAAATCTGGCGAACAAAAACGACAAACATATGACATAAGAATCAATTTTTTGTTTGGTTAGGCGCTTGTTGTGAAGTAAACGTTACCTTCATGAAAGAAATGGAAACTTAGTAATTTTATTTTCTGGTATTATCTTTATGTGTAAGATATCATTATTAAATCGAGATAGTTTACTACATTAGGATTCAAGTGATAGGTGGGATATTATAAACCCGGAGATTACTAGTCAAATAAAGTGAAACAGGAACTATGTGTTCAGCATCTGGGGACATTAGTTTATGGGTTAAAAAAAATTCAAAAAAAAAATAAAAACGTTTAAAAATGTTGTGTTGCCATTTCTTTCGTGATCGTTTTTTTGTCATTTCCTCTCATCCATTCTATTTTCACATTTAATTTTTGTTCATTTTATAAAATATATTTTTCATAAATTTAATAAAAAAGACTTGAATTGTAATCAAATAGGCTTTGCAACGAGTGGTCCTAATATGTCAATATCTCCAGACATCACAGCTGGTCCTTATAGACACCCTAACCAGCCTGGCCCTGATGACTCGGATTCGGACTTGGATTCGCTGGACTGCCCGGAAGATGACAATGATTCGGATTTTGTTATCGACTCATTCGATCATTCAGAAGATGAGCTCCCATCACTTGACGAAGAGGGTTAGTTATTAGTAAACAGAATTAATCTTAGAGTGGATGATTTACATGAATGGAGACATGTCAGCTCATAGCGGGAACACCCTGTAGGTGATTTGACATGGCAGAGGACATAATTTTTTTTTACAGTTCCATCAACTTCGTCGCTTAGATCAGTGTCCAAACGTCTAAAATTAGGTCAGATTATATCTAAGAATGGGACTGTTTGGGATCTTGAGCCTCCTGATTCCCCGGAGCTCATTGAATTTGAAGACGGACCTATCGGTCCGAAAGAAGACGCAGCCAATCCCAACCTTTCGGTTTCGTAATTGTTCAAGCTGTTCTTCAAATTGGATGTTGTGGATCGCATTAAAGATCATACGAATGCTTATGCAGAGCATCGAATTCAGAACGCAGTGAATCCACCGACGCTCAAGTGGATTCCAATTGACGAAGTGGACTTCTACGGATTTGTAGGAATTTTGCTTCTCGCTGGAGTCGAGCACAAGTAAGCAATAATATTTATGCCATAGTTTGAATCAACAATTATGATTAAAATTTGTTAATTATTGTTTCAACAAAAAAAAATTTGAATCTTGATGGTGGCATGAGTGGACATAGATCACCTCATCGCTCACACCCCTGCAAGGTTTTTGACAAGGCGAAAAAAATACAACTTTATTTATATTTATATTCTTTATTTTAAGCTGCAGCCTATCTCAGAGCTCTGGACATCGGATCTAAAATACAGTCATCCACCAATTATCGCTACTATGGCACGGGATCGGTTTAGACAAATCCTGAAGTATTTGCGTTTTGATGACCCCGAAGAACGANTTGATGGTGGCATGAGTGGACATAGATCACCTCATCGCTCACACCCCTGCAAGGTTTTTGACAAGGCGAAAAAAATACAACTTTATTTATATTTATATTCTTTATTTTAAGCTGCAGCCTATCTCAGAGCTCTGGACATCGGATCTAAAATACAGTCATCCACCAATTATCGCTACTATGGCACGGGATCGGTTTAGACAAATCCTGAAGTATTTGCGTTTTGATGACCCCGAAGAACGAGCAACTGCCAAGGCGATGGGAATTCAACTTCCACGTTTGCTCCCAGTTGAGGAGATGATGACTGCTCTTGTAAGAAACATGCAAGCTATGTACACTAAATCTCAAAACCTCACAATTGATGAGATGCTTGTTCGTTTCCGAGGAAAAGCAATCTTTAGAGTCTACATGAAGAGCAAGCCCGGTCGCTATGGACTGAAAATATGGGTCATTGTTGATGCTACTACAGGGTATGTCATAAAGACTACGATTTACGCTGGAAAGAAGAATGACGCTGTGGAGAAGGAACAGGGGAAGAAGGTGGTGCTGGAATTGTCCAACGCCTACTTGTGAACAGGTCGACGGATTACTGCCGACAATTTTTTATTTCAAAATCTTTGGCAGACGAACTATTTCAACTGAAAACGACACTGCTCGGCACTATTCGCAAACATCGCGTAGAAGTCTCCAAAGAGCTCACTGAAACGAAGAAGAAGCAGACACACAGTTCCACTTTTGCTTTCCAAGAAAACACCATCTTGGTATCATATATACCAAAGAAGAATCGTAGTGTCGTCCTTCTATCCACGCAGCATCACACTACTGCAATATGTCCAACTTCTGAGAACAAGAAACCACAGATGATCATGGACTACAACTGAACAAAGGAAGGAGTAGACACTGCTGATCAAATGGTGGGAACTTTTTCTTGCCAGAGAGCTGCACGCAGGTGAGTAAAATTAGTACAATGTGATCATTGGACAAAGCAGAAAGAATAAAATTTTATTTTTATTTTAGGTGGCCACTCAAAATATTTTTTACAATGGTCGATATTAGCGCTTTGAACGCATATAGTATTTGGAAAACCCATTCACTGTTACCACTAGACAACAGCGGACACTGCCGAAGGCAAATTCTCTGCCAGATTGCAGAAGAATTGATGCAACCACTCATCCAACGCAGAGCCAGCTCAGCAAACTACAGTCGTTTGCCAACTCACGTGAAAAGCGCCATGAATTTGATGGGAGCGCAAGTCGCAGTTCCACCACCACAACCAATCAATGTGGCCCATGGGAGATGTCATTTTCGTCCTTTGCCAGCAAAAAATAAATTCACAAAAAAGATGAAAAAAGATTGCTTATATTTTATATGCAATGACCATGAAACCACTTTTCACCGATGTGCAAACTGTGAAGTTATTGCTGTGGTGCAGGAACACGTAGTGCCAGAAGGTGCAATTCCGCTGGACGTGGCGGAGTGAGTTTTGGGAATATTTCTCAAATTTGTTTATTTCTCGAATATGCTTATTTTCTCATTTATCGCGTTTCCTATTTTCTACTTTACAGTAAAATAAAAATTTTGAACAGATTTTTTAGGTTTTTTTGTTTCCTTTGTATTTATAATACTAGTATGAGAAGGAATTATTTTGCAAATCAAACCATGCACAATTTCACAACAGCGTTCAGTGACATTTACTTGAACAATCGTAGCGAGCGGGTGACATCACCCTGAACATACCTAGTAAAGGGTGCCTTAACAACATTTTCCCATCTAAACGACTAAACAATTTTAGTAAATCAAAAACAAAATATTCAGTAGCTCCTAACTCACGGCCTTCATTCCCATAAAAGGATATATTTCCAAGCGAACTGCATTAGCCATTTTGTCAAATAAATTTTGGTTTACATGCTACGGCACCTAGAAAATGTGTACAGGATCCTGAACAAACCTAGGGGTCTCAGGGTTGATTCAAGTGATAGGTGGGATATTATAAATTACAGGATATAAGTCAAATAAAAGTTTGATTACTTGTATTCCGCTTATTACTTAAATCACTAATCATACATTATTTCACTTATATCCAGCAATTCATTGCTTGTATGGATGGATGGATATACATTGTGTACTGCCAGCTCCAATACAGGAAAACACAAACTAGGTTGTTAGGTTTGTGAGACAAAAAATAGAGTAGCCAGTGTATTTCTACACTAAACCATGGGTCACCTTATTTCTCACGAGATGTTTTAACTCATAACTTGTCATTGTCTCTGGGGATCAAAGCCTCGCTTGGTTACTGTCAGAGTACCAGTCTCCTCACATCTAGCCATCCTACAGGTTTATATTCACATTATGTTCTTAATCGTTTTTTTTTCTATCATAAAACGTTATTACTGGGCTCTGATATGTCGTGACAGAGACTCCATGTCCCCCGAAATTTCGAATATCCATTGGCCTCTTTGTTAGGAAAATTTGAGTTTCAGAACTCTACATATATGGATAATTGCTCAGACATAATACCAGTTGCCATTTATATTACAACAGATCAAATTGAACTTTTACTTACATTAAGTACACTACAACTATTTCTAATGAGTTCTCTGCTTTACAAATAATGACGGATACCAGATAATTTCACGTATCAGCGTGTCTAATTTTCTAGATAATTTCTTTAGAAATCGTAATGAATTAATCAATAATTTTATCAGATTTAATATATTAGAGTATATATTATATGTTGCAGTGTTTTAAAAATCGCATCCTGCATGTTCGCTTGAAATGTAGTCAAAACTTGTGTGGTTTTGATAACAAATTAGATAAATTACGAGTTTCATTAAGCATGAATGTCGGATAGGCGGCAACAAAAAGATACTTCACATCATATATCCTGTGAACATGCCGGATATGCTATGCGAAACATCCCTAATAAAAATAAACTTTTGTAACGGAATTACTCAATTTGTGTTGCAAAACACATTTTGGATGTGTCTTGTGGAAAGGACTCTGTATCGCCCGGTGGTTAGATGTGAGGAGGTTCGTCTCCTTTTTCAAATTCTTGCAGGGTTCTCACACCGTTAGTTAGGTTATCTCTTTAGTTAATAATAATCTGGGCGTTTGAATTTCCGCCATTTACCGAATATTTGACGAGTCAGTAGAAAATTAAGTTTAGGTGTACTGGATTAGAGGATAGAGTAGGATGTTGAGAATGAACACTGGGGCCCAGTGTTATTAGGAAGGGGTCTTCTGTAGAATGTATTCTGTATTGCTCGGTGGTTAGATGTGAGGAGACTTGTACTCTGACAGTAGCCAAGCGAGGCTTTGATACCCAGCGACAATGACAAGTATGAGTTAAAACTTTCCTGTGAGATAAGCAGACCCATGGTCCAGTGTAGAAATACACTGGCTACTCTACTTCTTGTCTCACAGTCTTGCCAGCCACTATGTCCGTACGTCCCAGGATTATCTCCGGAGTGGTTAAACTGACTGACATGGTGATTTCACTAAAATATTTAAGCTCAAACATGAGCTATTATTATCACAAATACTCATGTCACTTATACAGTGTGTATTAGTAACAAATGAACGGGGATACCCACTCTAACCAACCCACACCCAATCCCACTATCAGTTATGGGCATCGATTCGCAGTTTAATATTCAAATTTTTGTTTTATTGTTGTAATATTTAATTCGAGAGGAGAAGGATGAAATCAAAATTTGTTTGATAACCTATATAAATATTAACTCATAATTTCTGTGTTTTCCGAATTAGTGATTTTTGAGTTTTCTTTGTTGATTTATGCGGCGTATTAATTATTATAAAATTCCATTACCGCTATACAAACGAGTCATATCAGCAAATAATGGATGCAGCGAAATGTAAGGCAGGGGTTTTACTATTGTTTGGGAATGGATGGGGGACACTTAGAACAAATCATTCATTAACGAGAGGTAATCTGGTCAACTTAATTTAAGATATGCATAAAATACGACAGTAACAAGGGAATGCGTGGAAGTGTGGAATGGAAAAACGTTAGTTAGATTCGGATATATTCGTTCAGTATATCATCCCTTCATGTTAAGTCACTCCCGTAACCAGATTTGTTGCCCATAACTGATGGTGGGATTGAGTGAGGGTTGGTTAGAGTGGGTATCCCCGTTCATTCGTTACTAATACACACTGTAGTTTCTGTTATGGCAACAACCATTGCATTGTTGGATAGCTATCCATACAGTCAAGATCCACAAGTCATTAATTTGATGATAGGATGGGTTAGGGACCTTCCGTCGGTAGTAAGATCAGGATATCCAATGAATTTTACACTGCTTTTAAATCATGTGACTAACAAACATAAACTTTATATAAAGCATGCCTAGGACAGTATAAAGCATGCCTAGGACAGTATACCATAGATTTAGGAAATGAAAGCATCACCTGACGTACATATTTAATAATACTTTACGCATGACATAATGCTTCCAAGTTTCACATTATTTATGGAATATGTATTTATCAGTTAGTTAAATTGATAATATCTTTTTATGATGCAATACAGATAATATATAATATTACAATCCAACGAGTATTTTTGGGACGACTGGAAGTTACTTTTGACCCATGCTATTTGCTGGAGAATGGGGTGCTCCAAAAATTATTGCCAGTAAAACTCCTTAAACCAAATTTTTTTAGATGATACTGTTTACATGTTTTAGAAAGATTATGCGAAAGTAGAGAGGGGAATTTTTTTAATCAAGCCTCTGCGACATCTAGAAAAAAAGTTACGATGTTTTGAAAATTGTAATTTCGGAACATTCGTTTGGGACACCTAACTTCTCATGTACATTGTCCCAAAAGAATGTTNGCGATAATTGGTGGATGACTGTATTTTAGATCCGATGTCCAGAGCTCTGAGATAGGCTGCAGCTTAAAATAAAAAATATAAATATAAATAAAGTTGTATTTTTTTCGCCTTGTCAAAAACCTTGCAGGGGTGTGAGCGATGAGGTGATCTATTTCCACTCATGCCACCATCAAAATTCAAATTTTTTTTTTGTTGAAACAATAATTAACAAATTTTAATCATAATTGTTGATTCAAACTATGGCATAAATATTATTGCTTACTTGTGCTCGACTCCAGCGAGAAGCAAAATTACTACAAATCCGTAGAAAAAAAGTTACGATGTTTTGAAAATTGTAATTTCGGAACATTCGTTTGGGACACCTAACTTCTCATGTACTATGTCCCAAAAGAATGTTCCGAAATTACAATTTTCAAAAAATCGTAACTTTTTTTCTAGATGTCACAGAGACTTGATTAAAAAAATTCTCCTCTCTACTTTCGCATATTCTTTCTGAAACATGTAAACAGTATCATCTAAAAAAATTTGCTTTAAGGAGTCTTATTGGCAATAATTTTTGGAGCACCCCTTTCTCCAGCAAATAGAATGGGTCAAAAGTAACTTCCAGTCGTCCCAAAAATACTAGTTCGACTGTAAGTAAATAGACAAAGCAAAAGCTATTACCCCATTATTACCATGCTTTATATTGCAGCCGTATGTTAATGGAAAAATTAGTTTAATCAATTGTCATGATGAATCAAAAAATTTCCAATTTTGTAATGCTTCCAGTCTACTATTTTATATGTAATTTTCTACAAACTTATAGTTCAAAATTTTGTCTTCATAGCTGTACTTCTGGTCGTCGATACTATTCTCACCTGTTGAACACTTGGTTTTCATCACACAAACTGATATCATTTTTTTATGAAAATTTGTACCATAAGTTTAACTTATTTTTGTATTCCGAGAACAAGGAAAGTTTTTATTCCTAAATTCAATACCTGAGTATAAAAGGATGGTATAAATGTCAAAGTATTTACGCGAAAAGTTCTTGTTAGTTAATAATGGCAGCCATAAGCAACGTACGGATGGTGTTCAAGGAAATTCCAGAGGGTTTACCAGAACCATCTCGAACCTTTGAAATCACATTTCCCATCCGTGGATTCATATATGTGTCATCGAATGCGTGAACGCTCATTAGAACCCTACAGTCAAATTTTAATGCCCGGTGACATAATGACTGGTGGAACAAGTCATTGTTCAAGTCACTGGTCAAGTTGATCAAGTCAAACAAGCTAGTGTACGACGTGGGTAATATAGACGTTGGATATAGCAACTGTTAGAGTATATTATTTTTTTGCCCTGGACCCTATCACGAACTCTGCAAGATTCCAAATGCGAAGAAGTCTGAATTGTACTTTCTTGGTAATTCGAAATGCCAGGACTAACTGCCTATTCTGGCCTTCACAAGATATGCGAACCTCTGATTTCTTGGGGTTCGTGTGATTGGATTTGCCGGTGGTGTGAAAGTGGACTATCTCCTGAAAGACCTCGAATTCAACGGAGCTTTCNCCAGAGGGTTTACCAGAACCATCTCGAACCTTTGAAATCACATTTCCCATCCGTGGATTCATATATGTGTCATCGAATGCGTGAACGCTCATTAGAACCCTACAGTCAAATTTTAATGCCCGGTGACATAATGACTGGTGCNTGTCATCGAATGCGTGAACGCTCATTAGAACCCTACAGTCAAATTTTAATGCCCGGTGACATAATGACTGGTGCAACAAGTCATTGTTCAAGTCACTGGTCAAGTTGATCAAGTCAAACAAGCTAGCGTACGACGTGGGTAATATAGACGTTGGCTATAGCAACTGTTAGAGTATATTATTTTTTGCCCTGAACCCTATCACGAACTCTGCAAGATTCCAAATGCGAAGAAGTCTGAATTGTACTTTCTTGGTAGTTCGAAATGCCAGGACTAACTGCCTATTCTGGCCTTCACAAGATATGCGAACCTCTGATTTCTTGGGATTCGTGTGATTGGATTTGCCGGTGGTGTGAAAGTGGACTATCTCCTGAAAGACCTCGAATTCAACGGAGCTTTCAATTATACGGAACATGAATACTTTTACGCAATCCTCAAAAAAGACTTGCCANCAATTATACGGAACATGAATACTTTTACGCAATCCTCAAAAAAGACTTGCCATAGTGGGATTGACGTTTATTGATAATGTTGGTGGGAAGACGTTGGATGCACTACTAAATGATTGCGACAAAAGTGTAATAATTTGTGTTTGCAGAATGATTTCACAGTACAACCGTCATTTTAATCCAGAATCTATTTATAATTTGGATGCTGCAATTTCAAAAAGAATCAGATTGCAAAGTTACACAGTCACTCACAAGGCAGCAAGGTACGGGGCAGAATTTACTCAAACTTTCACCAAGCTGCACAAAGAAGAAAAACTGAAGTACAAAGAGACAATTTCTTACGGGATTGAATCACTTCCAGAAGCTTTGGCTGGACTATTCCAAGGGAAATATTTTGGAAACCTATTTTTAGAATTGTCTAATCGGCAACGTTGCCAATTAGTTTTAACCATGCATAGGCACGAGTATAAATATTCAAAGATTGTTTAGTTTAATAATAAAAAATTTGTCAACTTATATACTTAGTCCTGCTGTTAGAAAATGTATTTCTTAAATCAAATATCATTCGAAATTTTTTTTAAATTACTAATTGCGAACAGCGAAACCGGTGTGGGTTATGGAATTGCAGTGTCCAGTCTCTATGTTTAGTTTCAATACATGGAGCGTAAGTTGAACAGATTCTATCTGAACTAAATTAAAGGCTAAAGCAGGTAACATTTTCGTTCAATAGATCAACTAAAGGCGAAAGGAAATAAAATTTATTAATTTTACTATAAGAAACAAGATAGCAATAATAAAACTGAACAAAACTGAAAATTAATTTGGACAAATTGAATGGATACTAGGGACAAATATGTAATAATCCATTGCGGCATACATCAATTCCTGAGATAGTAATTTTGTATGGTTCATACACTTCATCGCAAGACTCAAATTGAGAAAGTAAATAGTCCAGTCATCTCTAACCACTATTAAACTAAGTAAATGATCCATGCNCGCAAGACTCAAATTGAGAAAGTAAATAGTCCAGTCATCTCTAACCACTATTAAACTAAGTAAATGATCCATGTTGCGTTGGAAAATAAGTTCAGTACTCCAACTCTACAACCACTTACCCATACACTAAATCATAACTAGAAACCATTGGCAACTGGAACAGCCATGATGTCTAACACCTTAGGTGTCTAAGGTACAACTGAGAAAACCACATCTAGCTGTATTGTCTGTANCGCAAGACTCAAATTGAGAAAGTAAATAGTCCAGTCATCTCTAACCACTATTAAACTAAGTAAATGATCCATGCTGCGTTGGAAAATAAGTTCAGTACTCCATCTCTACAACCACTTACCCATACACTAAATCATAACTAGAAACCATTGGCAACTGAANGTTGGAAAATAAGTTCAGTACTCCAACTCTACAACCACTTACCCATACACTAAATCATAACTAGAAACCATTGGCAACTGAAACAGCCATGATGTCTAACACCTTAGGTGTCTAAGGTACAACTGAGAAAACCACATCTAGCTGTATTGTCTGTAGCCTTTGCTACGGAAAGTTTTTAGGCATACAACATATGCTTGTACCATTCATCCATATTAACTAGAACCAATACTTCTTATTGTAAATAATGACGCATAGTAATCACGAGTTTGTTTCGTGATTTCCTTTCTACTCTCTTTATTTTGTAAAGTCCTTCTTTTAAGAACTCTGGACCCTTAAGATCATATAAATGACTCATAGTTCGAAAGTTTTCTTAAGATAATAAATCTAAGAAACATTCAGCATTCTTTCCTATTTTAAAACAAAAACCTTTTACTCACTAACCAGATTTTGAATAAAGCAGTTCTTTTTTGTTATTACAAAAGCTTGAACAAGATCCACGTTCAATCAGCCTCTTTATTTTTGCTATACTTCTTTTGTGAATAACTTCCGTAGTGTATAAGTTGAATGAAATTCTTGCATTTGGTAAAAAAGAAATATAGAAAAAGAAATATACATGTTTGAACATGATAAGTTTGTGAAATGTGACAACATCACTATCCTAGGTAGTGCTCGATGTAGAAACTTAGGCTCATAGGGTATACCATGTTTACACATGTTTGGACAGGTTTATGGGATGTGGCGACACTGCAGACCTTGGTCGATGGGCTTCTCCTGTACTTCTCTTCTGAAGTCTGTATTCCTTCCAGGATGAGCACAGAAAGTTTGTAAGGGATATTCGCATGTACTATATAAGGGTTAACCTAAATAATTGGCATTGTGTCACACCAAATACCTAATTATTGGGCTAATCGCCGTGTTAAGGTTTGTCGGAAAATCTGTTCTCCGTCAACAAATTTGAACATTGCATCGTATTGCTAACAAGGTTGATTCTTGCTTTGACAAAATCATGTGTCTGGCTGCTTACATATCTGCAACTGACAATAGCAACGTTTGGTTTAATCAACACTCAAACTTCAATTACTTACACTTTTAGCAACATAAATAGAGCCATAAGAAGCTTCAAGTTATGGTTTAAGCCACGGGTCGTCCAATCGATAATTATTTATTTGGATCCGTAATAGTTTTAAAAACCAAATTAGAAAATGATAAAATACATCATATTTCTCACCTTGTGTAATGAAACAATTACATACCTTAGAAAAGCGAAGGAAATCAATGAAACATATTCGCACCCATGTTTTAGGAAATATTATGACGCCGCGAAAAAACAACACGGAATGGTTCAGGTTCGTCAAGAAATCTTGAAAGCTTTTCAAACGACATATTCCCATTATCCGGATCACCNCAAGAAATCTTGAAAGCTTTTCAAACGACATATTCCGATTATCCGGATCAGCTTCGACTGTGAATTTGTGAAAAACATTAGCAAGAAACAGAAAAAATGTATCCATAGCGACTCCTTCTCCAGGACATTGTCGCCCACCGGTTGAGAACACAAGTAAATTTTTCTTCCCTTGTTGGCACATTCCGTCAGTAGTAAGGAACCTTTCAGGACGAAATATTTCAGGGTCGCCCCACAACCGTTTGCTGAAATGGACTGCGTGAAGGTTCGAAATGACCAATGTGTTTCAAGGGATGTCGTATCCATGGAATGTAACGTCCTCCATTGTATTATGCACGAGTCCAAGGGGCAATATATANTCTTCCCTTGTTGGCACATTCCGTCAGTAGTAAGGAACCTTTCAGGACGAAATATTTCAGGGTCGCCCCACAACTGTTTGCTGAAATGGACTGCGTGAAGGTTCGAAATGACCAATGTGTTTCGAGGGATGTCGTATCCATGGAATGTAACGTCCTCCATTGTATTATGCACGAGTCCAAGGGGCAATATATTTGCAAATCTGAGTACTTCCAACATCACTGCTTCCGCATATTGGGCCCTAAACCAAAAACAACGCGTGGAATTTAGCAAAAATTTAGAAAACGTGCAACAGTTTGAAGAATGTTTCCTTAACTATAATTTCACGATATACTGTGTTTATGGAGCGTTTTATTGTTCCAAACAGCGATGCAAGCGAGCCAAGTAACCCATAATTTTACTTGGCTGGGCTCACGGCTTGTATGAGTTGCAAAATATAAGCTCAGCTCGGTTCGTTTCTTTGCTCGCATGAGAAGCGAGCTGACTCATTAGTCATAGTTTGTTTAAAATCTAATTTCTATTTTTTTCGACGTTTAGGTTACAAAATAAGATTTTTGACAATATACAGAATGTTCATGAATGCCACATGTCCTATGTAAGACGTTCTTTTAACGTTTTGGTGCATAATCAAAAAATCATGGTTTGAAGTAAAGGACGTTGTATGTTTAGCTTTGTTTTGTAAACAAATTTAAAAAATTATTAACGTAGATTTGGAAATAGTTACTGATACTGTGGAAAATAGTGAAATTTACTCATTTTTTGTACAAAGCTAAGGCAAGAATGCCGGGTTTTGTAACAAAGATCCAAGCAAAAGCAACAAAAGTTAAGGAGTTGACTTGATCTCTATAAAACAATTAACGAAATGTGAAAACTTATGTTCCTACACTTATGAAGTAGTGGAAGGAGAATTTTCATACCATTTAAGGGTGAATTTTAGTAATTTACTTCAAATTTATAACCCCAAAATTTGGCGAACAACCTCACGAGGTACTTCCATTACTCGGGAGAACCAATGATCTAGCTCAGCTCAGCTCGTGACTCGCTCAATGATAAACGAGTTGAAATATTGTAGCTTAACTCCCTTCAAACTCGGGTTGTCTTACCTTGAGAGCGGGCTCGGGTTGTTTGCAAGGCNAGTAGTGGAAGGAGAATTTTCATACCATTTAAGGGTGAATTTTAGTAATTTACTTCAAATTTATAACCCCAAAATTTGGCGAACTACCTCACGAGGTACTTCCATTACTCGGGAGAACCAATGATCTAGCTCAGCTCAGCTCGTGACTCGCTCAATGATAAACGAGTTGAAATATTGTAGCTTAACTCCCTTCAAACTCGGGTTGTCTTACCTGGAGAGCGGGCTCGGGTTGTTTGCAAGACTTTTGAATACTTACTTTTTTAAATTAAAATGACCATTTATGATTTGAAATCTGTGAAACGTGGCCATTTTTGCATTTATAGAACGATGACTTTTCCGTTTGTAAAATTAGGTTGGGTTAGTGCAGAATCAGCAAATTCGACCTCAATTGTACATCAGTGTAGTAGCAGCGGCTAGTTGCCTCAACATTACGTTTAATATTTTGACTTACTTTGACTTATCGGATAACGAAACAGTTCCGTCTTTTCCTGTCATCTCGTCAAGCTCATTCTGTAGTTTCTTTTGTACGTCAGGATATGCTGCGAGGTAAAGGACGCTCCATGTTAGAACAGTTGATGTTGTCCCTGAACCAGCTCCTAAAATATTTGTCACAACGCACAGCAGCGAGTGCACTAATATGAAGAGAAAAGGTTAAAATTAAACAACATAAGAAGAAACGAACTTAAGTTGTCACCAGAACTTTTACTAAATATGGGTTTCGATCTTAGATACCGAAACTAAGTTAAGTAAATGATGAAAAGAATGTTTATGTGCGACAGTGGGGAGGGGGTCGGGTCCTTGCTCCCTACATCTTTTAAAATTTTAATGCAATAGTAAATGAGAGAAAAGTAGGTCGTGTAAAAAGCTCGTCGCATCATGATAAGTTGGAGAAATGGCCAGTGAATGTTTTTTGGGCCCAGTGGTGGAAGGTTAAATTTCGATTTTGACAACATACTTTCCCTTCTTTCTTGCTCAAATATTCCGATAACGAATTACATTTTAAATATTTACATAACAATCAGATGAAAATAATATTTAAATTGATAATTCTTCACTGATTGCTCAAGTTTCACAATCATTATATCTCATTGTAGTGAATAGGATAATTTAAACACTTTTTTCAGTTGAATCTCTTACAAGAAAGGTGTGGGAGTTCTGCACCGTCCAGGTGTGTAGATGAGAGGACACTCGTAATCTCACAGTAGCCAAGCGAGACTTTAATACCCAGGGTCAATAAGTATGAGTTATGAACTCTCCTGTGAAATAAGGAGACCCATGGTCCAGTGCAGAAATACACTGGTTACTCTACTTTTTGACTCATTTCACATATAAGATGGCGAGCAGAATCTCGGTTCGAGTCTCCCCAACCCCAAAAGTCTTCCAGGTTTTTCACTTCGTTAGTTTGGTTATCTCTTTAGTTGTAAATAATCCTGGGCGTTTAATTTCCGTCAGCTGCCAAAAACTAGTTTAATTAAGGTCAGTTGCACTGAGTTAGAGGAGGATACAGTGGACTCTTGATAGTGGACACTGGAGGTCCAGTGTTATTGGAAATGGGAGTTTTGTGGGAGTTCNGTCTCCCCAACCCCAAAAGTCTTCCAGGTTTTTCACTTCGTTAGTTTGGTTATCTCTTTAGTTGTAAATAATCTCTGTAGTTGTAAATAATCCTGGGCGTTTAATTTCCGTCAGCTGCCAAAAACTAGTTTAATTAAGGTCAGTTGCACTGAGTTAGAGGATACAGTGGACTCTTGATAGTGGACACTGGAGGTCCAGTGTTATTGGAAATGGGAGTTTTGTGGGAGTTCNGAGGATACAGTGGACTCTTGATAGTGGACACTGGAGGTCCAGTGTTATTGGAAATGGGAGTTTTGTGGGAGTTCTGTATTGTTCAGATGTGTAGATTTGAGGAGACTAATAATTTCACAGTAGCCAAGCGACGCTCTAATACCCAGGGTCAATATGTATGTATGAGTTGTAAACTCTCGTGTGAAATGAGAATCATTTTCCAGTGTAGAAATACACTGGAAAATGGCTACTCTACTTTTTGACTGATTTCCCACAAAAGTATATCTACGAAGAAACTGAAAAGGACAACGAATTTTACTTCCAAATTCTATCAAACAGTTAAGTAAAATTGAAAAAGCAGTTTGGTAGCAAAATGTGCGAAAATAAATGCGCAATTAAAAAAATTTCTGGAGCAAGCCACCCTTTCATCACATTCATCTATAAAATTCCTTTTCACGACTAATTTAATTAGTCTGTCGACACATGGAAACCCATGTTCAAACCATAGTTTACGTCTAGCTGACACCAGTTCTCAAGTTTTTTTTACAATATTTTTAAACCGTATACTCCTTTATATCACAGTTTTGCTTAGCAACATGGGGCTTGTGAACTATTTCCATTCAAAAATGGAACATCTCAATCGGAGTTATTATAAAATAATTTTTACTTACGTCCAGTATCTCTGTAGAATGTCGAGTTAGGATCTGCAGTTTTCTCAATTTCTTTCAAATAAACGCCAATAAAGTCACTTGGCTCGTCTCCATGTGTAAATGACGTCAAGTGAGATGAGATTACATTGGAGATTCGATCTTTGATTGGTTTTCTCACTGCATGGAATGTCTCTGGCATCCAAGGTAAAGCCCCGTAAACTTGAGGGAAGTACAACATAAAGAGGGATATTAAAGTGACTGAGCCAGCTTTGCTAGAATTGTAAAGATTAGATGTAAAAGAAATGAACATTTTTGTAAATGTAAATTTGAAATCAGAAGTGCTTAGGTGGAGCAGATTCCGGAAACAATTTTCATCAACATCTCAACAAAGTTAGAGAAAATCAATCCGCATTGCTGTAGACCCATTCCAATTCAGTTGACCTTCAGGGTTACCCTTACTCATGAAAAACAGCGTAAATACGGTATCGGGTGAATTTCTTTAGTATTGCTAGAACTAAGTTAAACTGTATTCCTTTTTGTTTTTAATGCTTTATTGTTATTTTTATAACATATGTAACCTTTGTTATCTTTGTATTAATTCTTTTCTTTATTTCTTANACAGTTGACCTTCAGGGTTACCCTTACTCATGAAAAACAGCGACCTTCAGGGTTACCCTTACTCATGAAAAACAGCGTAAATACGGTATCGGGTGAATTTCTTTGGTATTGCTAGAACTAAGTTAAACTGTATTCCTTTTTGTTTTTAATGCTTTATTGTTATTTTTATAACATATGTAACCTTTGTTATCTTTGTATTAATTCTTTTCTTTATTTCTTACTAATAAAATTATGTTACTTACGACCTGTTACACCAATCGAGGATAAATTATCTCGAGATAAGTAAAAGTAAGTCCTTTTAAAAAACTCAAATTTTTAAAGAATTTTGCAAAATGTTGAAAAAAGATTTTTTTTGTTGATGTATTCCTCCCCTTACCTATTTCGAGATATATACTTATCGCTTTACGTACCAGATCATTGTCAGAAATATTCTGATTAAAAGGGATTGGAGAATCTACTGTTTCAGAACCAATTTATCTAACAACTCTATTTGAAGTTAGATATTCCTTTGTTTGCAAATGGGAGAATAGTGTGGACTACAGTTTGAAATATGTTGAATCTTTNTTAGTCCTATTAAAAAACTAAAATTTTAAAAAATTTTTGCAAAATGTTGAAAAAAGATTTTTTTTTTGATGTATTCCTCCCCTTACCTATTTCGAGATATATACTTATCGCTTTACGTACCAGATCATCGTCAGAAATATTCTGATTAAAAGGGATTGGAGAATCTACTGTTTCAGAACCAATTTATCTAACAACTCCATTTGAAGTTAGATATTCCTTTGTTTGCAAATGGGAGAATAGTGTGGACTACAGTTTGAAATATGTTGAATCTTTTTTCTTTTGACCGTTGTGGCAAACATTAAAGATCGACGCATACGGTATGCATATTTGATATATTTTTAACTTTGGCACATATCGAAATCTTTTAAATTTGCGAGACTAACGAGCATCTGAGGAATTGATTTTGTTAGCGTGAAGTTACTAACCATGCGTTCGAAAAAAATACTTCTGCAAATAAACAGTTGATCATTATAATAACTTCTCAACACAACCAACAGTAAACTTTTTGTTTTCCCTGTGGAATGAGTGAATGAAAAACTCAACTCGCAAAGTACAATCGTAACTGTCACCCTGAACTCGTAAACGGTTGTGCTCAAGTAAAGGATTTTTATAATTTCAAATTCACAGCTCTCCTATGTTGATCTTCTCACTTGCTGTCTAAGAAATAAATAGCATATNCAGTCGCAAGTAAATGATTTTTATAATTTCAAATTCACAGCTCTCCTATGTTGATCTTCTCACTTGCTGTCTAAGAAATAAATAGCATATTGCTTAAATCGGAAATGCTTTATCTTAACTAGCATTTCACGGATTATCATGAATCTAAAATACTTAGAAGTGTAGATAATTGTAGGACAAATATGATCAAGCTTGCGTTGTTAAGCAAAGTTAATCTGCACGGATTAACAATAATTGTTAATCTAATAAAAGTAAGCCTTGCTCATAGCTAAGGAACATGTGCTGTGACTTTCTAACAGATCAATAATGGATTCAAACTTTGTTCGACTCGAGCCTTCGCACAAATTGCGCATAAACTTCCTTTTGATAACTTTCAGATTAGTCTGTGCGTAGGATTCTATATCGCCCGGTGTTTAGATGTGAGGACACTCGTACTGTCGCAGCATCCAAGCGAGGCTTTGATCCCCAGAGACAATGACAAGTATGAGTTAAAAACTCTCCTGTGAAATAAAGAGACTCACGGTCCAGTGCAGAAATACATGGCTACTCTACTTTTTGATTCGTGTCTCAGAATTCGAAATTGTATAATTCAGTTGCAGTACATCGCTCCAGAAAGACGAAAGAGCGCCTTTTTTTTGCAGAATCCAATAAGTTCACATGTTCGGACCGTTCTAAATTTCTTAAAGTATATTCAAATTGCATATCTAAATACTTTTGTTAAATTTTTGCTCATTAGGACTGTACTAGGGATGTGCCGAATGGCGTTTTTTGATATTCCCGAATACGAATATTCGTTTCCTGAAGACCAATTATTCCCGAATATTCCCGAATAATTCACAAACGATAAAATAATTAAAAATTTGTTCTTTGTTTAATTTTTCTCCACGACATGATCACATGAAACAGAGACATCAATTCAAAACCGTAGTTCACATACCATCTCATTGTCCTTGTTGTTTCAAATTCACATTTGAATTAATAATTTTATAATTAATTTTATAATTATCATTTCAAACGCGACTAAATAGTGAATCGGATTCAGGTAAGCAATAAGCATTAGATTAGCAGTTTGAATCTCATGTTTTCAATTTTGGTACTCTGCTTCCTGAATTCAATAAATTGTTATAATGTTACTTTTATATTATATTTCACAAAAGTCATTAAAAAAAATTTGTGTGTTTTTTATTTCATATCAATGCTTCCTAAGTGCAACTATTCCTGAACACAGAGACCAGTATTCGGGAATAGGAATATTTAGGAATAGTGAAATTTCTAGCTATTCCTAGACGAATATTTGTCACAACGAATATTCGGCACATCCCTAGACTCTACTATTCTAGATCTGCATTTGGCATTATAAAGTAAACTTAATATTAAAAAAAACTCCACAAAACAAGGACATGTTGAATGAGCGGTAAATAGCAANGCATTATAAAGTAAACTTAATATTAAAAAAAACTCCACAAAACAAGGACATGTTGAATGAGCGGTAAATAGCAATGAAGGTCAGGGGATAAAAAAATTTATTTATTTACTGCCTGTCGCAAAGTTTAGGATTTCAATTTATTCAATATATTTGATCTAGCAATCTACGATCAAACTTATAACGATGAGAACTAAACCGTTCCTTATCGTATTGCTTCCTACCGAGGAAACCACGCCGTATGTCATGCCATAATATCGTATCTCCAAAAAAAAGAGAGAGTAATATGTGTTGGCGGAGTAAGATATGATACTACTGCGAAATGCGATCACTCATTTCAAAATGTGTAATTTCAACAAAATCTTACATTGTAACTGCATCAATTTGCTCTTTGAGTTTAGGATCATCTTGATCAAATCTTTCTCCTGCGGTAATCTTCCAAAGAGCATNTCCTTATCGTATTGCTTCCTACCGAGGAAACCACGCCGTATGTCATGCCATAATATCGTATCTCCAAAAAAAAGAGAGAGTAATATGTGTTGGCGGAGTAAGATATGATACTACTGCGAAATGCGATCACTCATTTCAAAATGTGTAATTTCAACAAAATCTTACATTGTAACTGCATCAATTTGCTCTTTNTCCTTATCGTATTGCTTCCTACCGAGGAAACCACGCCGTATGTCATGCCATAATATCGTATCTCCAAAAAAAAAAGAGAGTAATATGTGTTGGCGGAGTAAGATATGATACTACTGAGAAATGCGATCACTCATTTCAAAATGTGTAATTTCAACAAAATCTTACATTGTAACTGCATCAATTTGCTCTTTGAGTTTAGNGAAATGCGATCACTCATTTCAAAATGTGTAATTTCAACAAAATCTTACATTGTAACTGCATCAATTTGCTCTTTGAGTTTAGGATCATCTTGATCAAATCTTTCTCCTGCGGTAATCTTCCAAAGAGCATTTGTTGAAGCCATTATTAATCTTTGCTGAACTTCTACAGGAATTCCAGTATTCTGCTCAATCCATTCCAACATCTCCGTCACTTCGTCCAATATTAGCTCATGCATGGTTTGTTTCCCAAATCCAATCTGTCGATAGCTTCTCAACATAAAACGCCGCTGTTCTGAATCAATGCAATTTAAAAAAATAAAGAAAGTCTAAATAACTAAACTTATATTTATCCCAACAAACAATGCACCGCGTAATTCTCAAATTTTAGAAAATTAGACAAATATGAGCAAAGACTATGGTTTCAGTCATACACTTCACATGTTAATCAAACTAAATGGGAATTCATNTTAGACAAATATGAGCAAAGACTATGGTTTCAGTCATACACTTCACATGTTAATCAAACTAAATGGGAATTCATGAGCCTCTATTCGGTGACTAACTTGAAGAAAGTATTCTCTGGCGCGAAAATTCAAATTCAAATTTAAAAAAAAATTGAATTTGGATTATGATTTACGCGCCATTGATTTCCCTTCAAGTTGGTCTTGGCATTTAACCCCTTCTAGTTTNTTAGACAAATATGAGCAAAGACTATGGTTTCAGTCATACACTTCACATGTTAATCAAACTAAATGGGAATTCAGGAGCCTCTATTCGGTGACTAACTTGAAGAAAGTATTCTCTGGCGCGAAAATTCAAATTCAAATTTAAAAAAAATTTGAATTTGGATTATGATTTACGCGCCATTGATTTCCCTTCAAGTTGGTCTTGGCATTTAACCCCTTCTAGTTTGTATAACATCTGAAGTTAATGGTTGAAACAATAGTCATAAGCGGACACATGCCACGAGACCGCTTTTTGGTAGTGGNTGTATAACATCTGAAGTTAATGGTTGAAACAATAGTCATAAGCGGACACATGCCACGAGACCGCTTTTTGGTAGTGGGATTTCATAGAGAAGAGTGAAATTCTCAAAGGCTTATTTGTTATTTCCATCTGACTACAACATATGAAAGTGAAAGTATGAGGATAGCCCTTGTCTCATCCTAGGCTATAGGGACACTAAAGATAATCCACCTTTTACAAGTCATGGAAGTCAATGTGTCACTGGTAACTAAAGGAATAAATATAATCATAAAAGGTGAACAACGGCATATGCTTTTGAATCTTATTTCTCTGCGGCATGAATAATATAGACAGTTGACTACTAATATCAAAATTTCTGTACTGTTCTACAAATATAAGAGTAAATAACTAATACAATGCCTGTCCATTCCTGTCCCTCGCTAGAAGAAACACCTAGGAAACAAAAATCAAAATAAATTTCTCTTAAAAGAAATTTATATAAATTGAAACTTTACCATGTTTCCCATTAGATGCAGCGGCTAATACCCAACTGTCAGGTCGCCCGTTGAACACTTTCTCACTAAACGCTTGTTGGATTACTGAAATATTGTTCAATATCAATACACTGGAATCATAACAGAACATCAATTACCAACACAATACACTAGAGCTAAATTAATTATAACTTGCTTTTTGAAACCTATTCTGGTATGAACAATTGGTCCATACTTTTCAGCCCATTCTGTAAATACATGGTGAGGTTTGCCTCCCATTTTAAAAAATGTTCCAACAAAAGGGATACCCCATGGTCCTGTAATAGATACATATTTTAAAAATATATCAACTTTAATAATGTAATTGAAGGTAAGTGTACCTGGAGGAGTATTATTTCTTTTTCGGAGAAAAAGAAAAAGAACTGTTAAAAGAATCACCGCAACTGCAATCTGAACTATGGAAATCATGATGCTATAGTTAGTATAATAGACAACAATACGTAACTGTCTCACTTGGGATAGCACGAATCAGCTTGTACTCAGAATGATTCTGAGAAAGGAAATATTTACCGAATAATATAAAGTTTTTTAATCAATGGAATTTCTTTCCACATAATCACTTCGTGCTGGTTGCACATGACTACAACAATATAAAGTGAATAATAAGAGAAGGATAGAACTATCTGTAATGCAGAAGACGTGGACCTATATGAGACTACTCAAATCAAGCAATTCAAACTGAAGATAAGTACTGTAATTTTGATATATACGCTTATCGGTAAAGCGAGCCGGAGTGAAATGACAACTATGTTTTCAATGAAAACTAGTTTTTGAAATGTTATCATTTTAAATACTCTCTCTGTCCCGATGATAAAAGTGAAATAATGATCGTCCATGATTCCCGAATGAAAATTTTTTTAAGTCGATGCCAATACCGAGGGAGAATTGGTATCATTTGAAAATGTTTTTGCCATTTCATTAGAATTGGGTTTACTGAAAAAGAGGTGAGATAATAGCTTTCACTTTACCATACAGTGAACGATCAAATCTGGAAACTTTTTTTTCTTACCAGGACCAGGAACGAAATAAATTTGAAAAAAACAACATAAAATTTAATTTTCAGACTCGCTTTAGGATGTCTTGAAACGAAGATTTCTATGCGAAAAACAAAAAAAAATTAACAAAAAAAAAAATAGATCAAATTTATACATTGCCTCCACAATGGATGATTCAACCAAAAGTCGTCTAATGGGTTCTAGTCGTCTAATTTAAAAAAAAAATATTGAAAATTTTTACAAGTAATTTTAAAAGTATACATCAACCCTTCGGGTAGTTAGGCCCGAGAAACTCTAGCTATAGGTACTATCTACCCGACAAACTATCCGACAGCTGTCGGGTCCATAGTACCTAAATTGTCTGTCGGGTGTATCAACAAAATCTACTTTCAACCCGACAGCTGTCGAGTAGTTAGCCCGACAATTGTCGGATGTCGGGTCCATAGTAGCTGCCGTCAGTTAAAGATTAAACGCATATCTGTCATTGGCTATGCCGTCGACATCGCTTTCCATTAAGCTTACAAATTGAAAAATAAAAATCTGAGAATTTAACCAAATGAAGTGAGCAATATTCTGACTCCGAGTCGGTAATTCTTTACGTACTTCGCCATGTTACGGTATTAAAAGTAAAGATACGTAGTAAATAAATATTTACATGTGCAAATTCAACCAATTAGATCCAAATCAATGTAATTATTACAGTTTTCAATCTTAAACCAATTTGAAGCGATTTGAAGCATACAGGATTTTCGATAAGTTAAAAATGTTTACTTTTACATCTAGGTGTCACGGGTGCAGCGGAAAAAAGGGACTGACGTAAATTGAGAATTTACTATTACTAATCGCGCGAATTTCATATTAGTAGTATTTTTTTTTGGATTAAGCGGGATTTTGTATTGTGGAAAACGGGTTTCCTAATTTCCCTAGTAATACCACTGAGGAAATGACAGCATCACAACAAGAAGTTCTTAGAATTCGTTTCGGACGACTGATTGAATACAAACCGGGTGTTACGAAATTGGAGGTTGTTAAACATTTTCAACTGAAAAATATACGTAAGCAAACAATTTATAGGATAACCAAAAGGGTTGAAAATGGAATCCCAATGGAAAAAAAAAGTTGGTTCCGGCAAAAAGCCCAAAATTACGACGAAAGAGAAAGTCCGTAAACTGGAAAAGCTTTTTGAAGAAAGCGACAAGATTAGTCAACGGGACGCAGCAAAAAAATTCAAATGCAGTCATCGACATATTCTACGGACACTACAAGACAAGACCAACATCAAATGTTTCAGAAAAGTCGATCCCCGGAGTACACGGAAGAGCAAATTCTCAAAGTGAAAACTCAGTGCCGAAGATTATGCAGAAATTCTCAAAAAAAAAGTTCATCATTGACGACGAACATTACTTCCCCTTAAGCAAAGCTCTTATTCCTGGAAACAGTAAATATTACTCCACAGACAGGCAGAGTACTAGTCCAGAGGTAAAACTAAAATTTAGACACAAGTTTGAAAAAAAAATTATGATTTGGATTGCACTTTCACCGGATGGAATCAGTACTCCTTACTTCATCCCATCAGGCCTCGCCATTAATCAGAATATTTATAAAACTCAGTGTCTTGCAAAGAGTCATCCCATTCATCGAGAAACATCATTCGGACGGCAATTACATCTTCTGCGGTCTGTTTCGTAGAAGAGTAATCGCGAAATCCGTGATTGACTTTCTCCAAGAGAAAGTCGTTCATTTTGTATCAAAGGAAGAAAATCCAACCAACTTACCCCAAGCCCGTCCAATAGAAGATTTTTTTGGTTATTTAGATCAACTAGTGTACAGAGGTGGTTGGAAAGCCACTGACACTACTGCTTTAATGAAAAGAGTGAAGTAATTGCTTGAAACAAGTGGACATATCAGTCGTCCGAAGGAGTATGTAATAAAATTTAAATGTTTATTATTTGGTTGTGGTTGGTTTATTAACGTCATGGTTTACAAAAATGGTTAAACTTTACAACAATTTTATGCAGTGTGATAGTAATTCTACCGAATCATAAATTATTATTAGCCGCTGTTGGGAATTTGTTAAAAGTTCAGGGACTTGAACTCCAATTCGAGAAATTGTAGAAAGAGTTTCTTCGGGTATTTATTTGTCACTATTTTCACTTAAGTAAATGCATGAGTCCGGAGAACTGTGCAGTAATAATCATGAATCCCTTAGAAACCATGATAGAATTATATTCAGTAGAAGACTGTAAACAATATTTTAGTTTAGTTTAGTTCTTAACCAACATTGAAAACCACTTGGATATTGAATTTTAGCTGTAGACGATATATTCGCCAACGGCTGATGGGAATCGTAAGTGATTTAAGATAAAAAATTGAAGTTAATAAGCCTTTCCAATNGAAGACTGTAAACAATATTTTAGTTTAGTTTAGTTCTTAACCAACATTGAAAACCACTTGGATATTGAATTTTAGCTAAGCTGTAGACGATATATTCGCCAACGGCTGATGGGAATCGTAAGTGATTTAAGATAAAAAATTGAAGTTAATAAGCCTTTCCAATAGAACTGGTTTTAATATTATCCATAGCTGATAACACAATTGTATCGATAAATCAAATACCACACAATGTAATGCACACAGCAACCTTTTATCACATTATGAATTACTGGATGGTAACTAGTGATGCAACCGTTTCGTTTCGTTTCGTTTTTCAGAACAAACGGAAACGAAACGAAACGGATTAGATAGAAACGAAAACGAAAGGGTATAAATGGGGCCGAAAACACAAACGAAAAGAACCGAAACCGAAACGAAGCGAAACAAAACGGAAAACAGTAAAAAATTAGGTTGAGAAAATCAATTTATTACTGCAGGATAATTATAAATATAGGTTGGATTAAATACATAATCTACTCTTTAAATTAACTCTTGCTCNCGTTTCGTTTCGTTTCGTTTTTCAGAACAAACGGAAACGAAACAAAACGGATTAGATAGAAACGAAAACGAAAGGGTATAAATGGGGCCGAAAACGGAAACGAAAAGAACCGAAACCGAAACGAAGCGAAACAAAACGGAAAACAGTAAAACATTAGGTTGAGAAAATCTATTTATTACTGCAGGATAATTATAAATATAGGTTGGATTAAATACATAATCTACTCTTTAAATTAACTCTTGCTCCTTCACTATTCTCGGTTTCCCAAATTTTTGCCATTACAGCCTGTCTAAAATTCAGTAACACTCTCTCTTTTCTTTTTAAACGAAAGCTTTATTAGAGACACATTCGCGAATAGTTTCCCCGCACATCCTCTTTCGCTTGTTCTGCAGAATTTCTGGACCACGTTTGCGAGAAAAATGTCACAAAAGGCGTCTTTCTTTGATAAAAATTGTATGCAATTTGAGTTTCTGTAAGCAAATTTGCTGGATATCCAACCATAAACAAGTATTACCAGATACTTGATATCCGGAATGCCTGCTGGATATGCATTGTAGAACATGCTCAAAGGCCGATCGGTATATTTAGGTTGATTGATGTATTGCTTACCCAGATTCTACAAATGATTCGAAATCATTTATTTCAAATGTTCATTTACTACGTTTAATGAAAAAGTTGTCCAAACCTTCTAACGTTAATTATTTATAAAATTAATTACCTCGTGATTTCGACCTAGAGTAAAGTTAACCAATATTGAATCTTTTGAAAACAAAATCCTTTCCCAATCCCGTACCCTAATTTTGCCCACCTATAAATAGCTTCTTGGATAGGTGTCTTCGAAACATAAATAAATCTCTACTGGCGAAATAAATGGTAGTACAAAAAGTGTAAGAAATATATATCAAGTCCACTTTACAAGTTTTACCTTAAGAAACCTGAAATTTTTTCGAAGACAAGATTACTTTGTCGTACACCCACGTGACCGTTTTCCGTTTCGTTTTAGTTTGTTTCGTTTTTTACTCCAACACGGTAAACGGAACGAGATTAAACGGATAATCCGTATCATGAAAACCTAAGAACGGAAACGAAAACGAAACGGAAAATGTTTTTCGTTTTATTTTAAAACGAAACGGTTCATCACTAATGGTCCCTTTTCATTTAACTCCAAAATTAACTCAACTATCTGTGATTTNAAACGGAAACGAAAACGAAACGGAAAACTGTTTTTCGTTTTGTTTTAAAACGAAACGGTTCATCACTAATGGTCCCTTTTCATTTAACTCCAAAATTAACTCAACTATCTGTGATTTTACCATCATGGTATCCCAGTCATCAATAGTTCCAGTTATGAATTTTTACCCATATATTAAATTGGTAATAGAGGGGCATAGTCTTCGCAATGCCCATCAGTCAGTCGCCGAAACTTTTTTCCATGATTTAAATTATAAATGTGTTGGCGTTTATAATTGATTTGTGGGGAGTGTAGCAAAAATTATGAGAGCACAATCAAACTTTACCAAGTCTCAGATGATTATTTAAGAGAAATAATTATTAAGTTAATTGAAATAACAATAATATTAGTATTTTGATTTGAAGATGAGGATAATCTATTGATCAGAAATTTTGAGTTTGAATGGACTAGCCTCAAAGCTAGACTCTCCACACAAAACTCAACAAAACCAANTAGGATTATTGATCAGAAATTTTGAGTTTGAATGGACTAGCCTCAAAGCTAGACTCTCCACACAAAACTCAACAAAACCAAACTACGCCGTATCATACAGCAAACTTTCGAATTTTCAGTGTATGGGAAGATTTAAAGGCAACTCCTTTATTAATGTCTCCGTCTCAGGAAAATCGTGACCTCACGATATTAACGAAATATGGAGAGAGGGAGGGGGAATGAAAGGGAACAGTTCACAAAAAATTATTAAAAGTAATCAATTAAATTTACTTTAAATTAACGGGGAATTCAAAGGATTTAACGGGTTTTCCTGATATTTGGGACATGATCAGAATGAAAACAAAATTTCGGTGACTTTGCCCAATTTGCTGACACCGGAAACAAACAGGTTTTACTTCAAAGGTATAGATGTGATTTGCCAACCATTCCAGCTTTTGGTGAGGCATGAGGGTGGAATGATATCAGTCCGCTTCACTGCTGGTGGAGTTTCCGGACGCAATTCCCACACTGGTTCCCAAACCTCAAGGCGTCTGGATTTGCTAGTCTGTTTGGTTAGTAACTGGGATAACGGCAAAAAGTACAAACGACGTGTTATAAATGAAAAGGATGCCGTGGACTTCGAAGAACCAGGTGGCTGGCAGTTACAGCTGCAGAACTGGAGTTAGCAGCTGGTGGAATATAAAATCGAGTCTTGGTCGTGTCCAAGAAAGTAGTGGGAACGTCGCAAACTGAAATTTCCGGTTCAGATCCGACTACTCCTTATCGGGGTCGCCCCCGTCGCCGCAGTGGCAACCATTGTCGACTATATACATATTCTTTCAGAAAACAGTTTTACTCATCGGAGTATCTTTGAGCCAGAATTCGGCAAGGGAGCTCATGACGGGGACCTCAACGAAGAGAAGAACGAGGTCAGCAAAGCACTGCTAAAAGAATTTCACAATCTAGATAGCATATAACAAGAGGTAGAGTAGGCTATTTTAGTATTTTCCGTAGTTCTGCTGTTAGACACAAATACACTTATTATTACTACAAATATTTTTCCTCTTTCAACAATTCTATCAACAACTTGAGGTAAGTGCACTTTTGTATATCTGTTTAGTTTCTTAAGGAGTTGAAAAAAGTTTTGGAATTTGAAAGTACATTAATATATTCTGGCAACCGAATTTTTCTACGCCTTCAACTGAGTATAAAAAGATTAAATACTATAACATAAGCACCCAACCGTAAAAAAAAGAAATTTTGAAATAAACTCCTTGATCAAATCGGATAAGTGATTTTATGACTTTGTTTTGTGAGCTATGTATACATATATACATATTTACAGTTAGGTGCAAGATCTAAGGCGTGGGGTTGATTTTTAAAAGATTCTTAAAACAAAGTGTTGCTTGCCTGAATATACTAGTGTTGGTTATGACTCCGACTCCGGAGTCGGAGTCGACTCTCCACTCCGACTTCAGAGTTGACTCCAAATTTTTTGGGAGTCGGAGTCGGCGACTCCGGAGTCACTAATGTTCATTTGAGTTGTTTTAAACAGCTTTATTGGCTCTGCTCTGGCTTTTTGAAAATCCTCGGTTGGGCTCTCCTGCATCTATGCTAAAGCTCTTTAAAAAAATTCTTTGGGTTCTGGTCGGGCTCCGGCTTTTTTCAAAATTTTCCGATGGCTTTGCTCGGTCGCTTTTGAAATTATTTTTTGGGAACCGTTCGGGCTCTTTTGCAATATGTAAACGTATCCCGCGCATGTAGAATGCTCACTGCGCATATAAAATGCTCACTGCGCTTGTTTATTAGTGTAATTATTATAGGAACTTCTACTGGGTATGTATAATACGTACTCGACATGTAAATATATACTGCATTTGAGTATTTTCCCAAGGTCTTTGCTCTTTTTAAAATTTTTGTTTGGGTGCTGCTCGGGCTCTTTTGAAATTTTGTCTTTGGTTTTGCTTGAGTTCGGACTGTTTTCAACAATTTTCCAGATGATGTCAAACATTTCTGCTGCCTTGAACCAACGCCGCTCAATTTAAGTGTAATTTACCAAATTTTTCAGGCATCTTCGAGCGTGGATCTATACCAGCGAATACTTTGCTTACTTTATTTGAAAGGGGCTGAACTATTAACATTTATTCTGCTCTGCTGGGAAAAGTTTATCCTCATTGGTACATATAACTTAAGGGCCAAATCAAGAAAATATGAACAGTCTGAATCCAAGCATTGTCAAAGAGCTTAAAGCACTGTAAAGCAATCAGAAACATTTTGTATACTTGTGCTAGATTGTAAATATAGCTAAAGAATGGTACGAGTGACATCGATCGAGACCTCTAACCACACCACACTGAATGATAAGCACAATGGAATTGTGTCCTTAGGCCTCGAATGGGATTAAGTTAATACAGTATTTGTATAAGGGAAAGGATGGTTGTATCCTAAATGTTAATAAAAATAGTAATTATGAAAATATGTGCCATCAGAAATCTATGCAAAACGCCATAAACAAACAGTTTCTACATCACGAGCAGAAGTAAACTAAACAGATTAAATTTATTCTACATCACTTAGTAAAACGAAATATCGTGGAAGAATGGTTCAAAGCTAATCGAGTTTTATTACGTGGCAATTAAACTTCTGACCCCCCATCATAATTTTGACAAAACATAGAGTATAAATCAGAAATAAATTTTTCTTTAAATTGGCTAAATCTTTCTTCAGTTTCAAAAACATAAGCCATTCCAGAGAACAGGATTTGTATTGATCCTGCGTAACTGAATATGCATACCGTTAACCAAGGCCTGACGTCACAATCGATGGTAAAGAATGCATCGGTTATTTCATTTTCAAATACATGTAATGTATCTTGTGGTCCAGGAAGGTTTGAAATGAGGACTCCTCGGGGAATGACGAGATGTTGAATATTATACGGTAAAATGTTTCCCACTTTGCTCAATAATCTAAACACATAAGGAGACTTTGTTGACTTTGATTTCAAAGATTCTTCTTGACAAAGTAATATGCGGGTGTCCAAACTCATTTGCTTGAGAGGTAAATTGAAATCTGCAACAACACTAGAAAACAAGCCAAGAATGTATTAACTTGTGCTTTATTAACATTATACTTATGTTTATATTAGATTATTAGGTTATTTATAGCAACAAGACTAGTGATAACGGAGAAAACGAATGTATCAGTTTTTGGCAATCTTCGCTGTATGTTTAGGAGAGCTAGCAAAATTTTTTATTGTTTTCTAAAGAAACAAGTGTAGTAGTAAAGGATGGAATTGCATTAGCTTCTCTATTTTGTTTGGGATTATTCGTAATATTTTCACCCGGGATATTTTCTTCCAAAGATATTTACTTTTTCGTAAACGGTTTTCGTTCGATCGGAGCCATGAGATTCTGTACCGAACTTCGTTAAACGAGAAAAATTTAAATTTCAAAAGCGAAAATATTGTTTTAACTTTTTTTTCTTGTGATCCACTTTTCGAGGTCAATCCTTTATTGGTGATGTTCGATGAAGGAGAAGTCAATACATTTGAGTTCATAATTTCACAATAATTTCATCGGAAACTGATAAACAAATTTCTTAATACCGCGAAGACAGATTTGCTGACCATGATAAAATTTGTATAGTTGACTAATTGAAATTTCTCCTGAGCAAAACGGCGACATATGCGACGTTGAATCCGCATATCCGAGCTATTCCTCCAAACCGAAATTCAACTTTGATACGTGAAAATTCTTAGATTAATCTATTGTTATAATTATAAATAGTTGTTTGTATTAGAGTAGATTAGATTTTACTAGCTGTAGTATTATTGTATAAGGTAGTTGTGACAAAATTTTTTACTGTGTGTTATAGCATTTCATTTTTTCTATCGTTTAGATAAAAATAATTGATGCTAATCCTAATAGGATTATAGATTGAAAGAAAATATAGTTTATATGCCTTACTTTTACTACTGTTTACATGATTATTTTTAATTTTGTATGAAAAGTTTATATTTACGTAATTTACACTATTTTTCCCTACAAAAGAAGCTTAATTGGTTAATTTAAATTAAACCAGGGTTGCTACGTAATATTGATTAGGGACTACTATTTGTCCGCACTATTCCTTAAAATAAGCAGTTTTAGAGACAATTATCATCTGTATTTTGGTTGAGCTATAGGAGCGAAGCGGAGTGCAATACCAACATATACTTTACTACAATAAATAGATCTTTCAAAATTAATAGTGCGTTTTCATAGATTTTTCTATTTTGATAGTAGAATCGTGACAATATATAATACGAAGTCTAGCAAACTCCAAAACGGTATTGCAAACATTTCACGTTCACTCAACTAATGTTGAAAAATTTTGCTGAAAATTGAGTCGTCGGACTTCTTAAATTATAAGCACTATGTAATAAGTGCTGAAAAGACCTGTTATGACTAAATACCGTCCTGGCCATTAGGAACGAGCAAAAATAAATTCTTTTACTGCTTTGCGTCAGCTGTTGCTGTGGGTGCAAAAAGTTAGCAGAGCATTACCATAAAATTAGCAGATCAGCAAATCAGACCGTAAAGTTAGCACCCTAGCACCATAAAGGGAACAATTAATGGAAACGCACTCCCCGCAGAATTGGGTAAGTGATACCTCAATCGATTGGAAATTTCATGCAGATTACGAATCTGGCATTCATTAGTGACGGTCAAATCAAATTTTGCAAAAAATTTGCAAATTTGTGCAAAAAAAAAAATTTTTTTTTGCACTGTCTTACCCAAATATCCAAGTGGAATTGGGTAAGTGATACCTAAATCCATCAGAAATTTAATTTAGATTACGAACCTGGCATCTATTGTGGGCGGCCAAGTCAAACTTTGCAAAAATTATGCAAATCTGTGACAAAAAAAATTTTTTTCTGTTATGACTTAACCATATGTATTTGTCCGGATTTGAGCAAGTGAAAGGTTGATCGATCAGAAATTACACGCGTATTACGAATACTGATATAAATCATTAGTCGAACTAAAAAAGATAAAACTTTGGTATTCCGAAGCACATCGGATTTGGATGAAATTTTTTTTGTAGCCTTTTTTGTATTTTTTTTTGTATTAGGTCGCTGATCACGAATATGAAAATAATTTGCACCGGAAACGCATAAAAAAAAAAGTTTTGTATTTTTCAAAATTGAGAAATTTTTTCCTTGCTATTACGTAGATTGAGAGGGTATTTTCTCAATGTTTTTGTTAGGNAAGTTTTGTATTTTTCAAAATTGAGAAATTTTTTCCTTGCTATTACGTAGATTGAGAGGGTATTTTCTCAATGTTTTTTTTAGGTAATTAATAGACGTATTCAAGCATACACGGATCGGTAACATGCACAATTGGATTGTGTTAGTTGAGTGTGATTGCATACCTGTAACAGATATCGCGTTCAGGTAGTTCAAACCATATTTCCCGGCGGCGTTTGAACGAGCCGAAGGCTCGTTCAACAGCTAACGGAGGCGCGCGATGCGCGCCGAAGATTGCGCGCCGCCATTTTTTTGCTTAATAACAAAATACTGATGAAATATTTTATTGATTAACAAGCTAACGAATCCTAATTCTAACAACGAATGCATATTAACTCCTATTTTTATTCCATTTTGAATAATTCATAACTTTCTTTCTATGCGTTTCCGGTGAAATTTTTTTTCATATTTATGATCAGCTACCCCATTATTAGTCTACAAAATAAACTTCATTATAATTTGAGGTGCCTCGGAATAACTCGGAATACCCAATTTTTTTTCCCGCACATTTGAAAAGTCACTTAAAAAAAATTTTTTTTTGGCACAAATTTACAAAATTTTACAAAATGAGACGTGACCGCCATCAACAAATGTTAGATTTGTAATCTACGTGAAATTTCTGATCGATTGAGGTATAGCTTACCGAATTCCACGAGGTTATTTGTGTAAGACAGTGCAAAAAAAAATTTCTTTTTTTGCACAAATTTGCAAATTTTTTGCAAAATTTGATTTGACCGTCACTAATGAATGCCAGATTCGTAATCTGCATGAAATTTCCAATCGATTGAGGTATCACTTACCCAATTCTGCGGGGAGTGCGTTTCCATTAATTGTTCCCTTTATGGTGCTAGGGTGCTAACTTTACGGTCTGATTTGCTGATCTGCTAATTTTATGGTAATGCTCTGCTAACTTTTTGCACACACAGCAACAGCTGACGCACAACACAAGCAGTAAAAGAATTTATTTTTGCTCGTTCCTAATGGCCATGCCGGTANGCAACAGCTGACGCACAACACAAGCAGTAAAAGAATTTATTTTTGCTCGTTCCTAATGGCCATGCCGGTAGCATTTTAGGTACTAATATTTAAATATTGCCCAAATTGAAATAGCTAACCAATTGTTGGATTGCTAAGATTAGGGTGAAATATTATTTGTACCAATTAGTTATTGCTACGCTGCTCGATGTCTCTAAGTGGCACCTTGTATTTCCATGTACTTTTATGTAGCTCTATTTAGGCTTGCAAACGAGCCGAGCCAGCTCGCGAGCTAAACGAGCGAGTCGAGTTGAGCTGAGATAATTCAACTCATTTGTAAATGGATGAGCCACGAGCCGAGCTGGAGCATTGGCTCACTCGAATAACGGGAATAACTCGTGAGCTAGCTCGCCAAATTTTCGATTTAAAATTTTTAAGTAAATTGCTAAAATTTCCTATTACATGGTAAGAAAAATAACCTTTTAACTTCGTCGATAAGATAACGCCATTAGTTTTGCCATTTAGTTAATTGTTTCATAAACATGTCAACTCATTGACTTTTGTTACTTTGGCTTGAATCTATGTTGCAGATTAAGGTAATTTTTGGCTCACTCTGTACAAAAAATTATTGAATTTCATTAATTTAAATAACGTCAGTAACTGTTGCCTAATCTATTCATCATTTTTTAATTTTGTTTACAAGAGCAAAGTTAGACGTACAACGTACTTTGTTTCAACCGATTGTTTTCTTGAAAAAGTCCTATTCACCAAATGGTGAATATAACGTCTACATAGGACATGTGGCTATCTTGAACATCTTTGTATATTTCCCGTAGTCTACTTTCGTAATCACAAGGTCGAAGTAGAAAATAATTTTCGAATACAGTGGTTTTAGCTTAATGTCACTACCCCTTAAGGTCACACTTCGCCTNTAATTTTCGAATACAGTGGTTTTAGCTTAATGTCACTACCCCTTAAGGTCACACTTCGCCTATTGTCAACCTGTTGGCTTTCCCCCGGCTAAACTCCATGCTCTCATGTACTAAATACTCTGCCTATTGTCATCCCATTTGAAGAGAATGTACCGCACAAAACCACACTTTAATGGCAACTTTCGGTTCTCAGGCCCAGAATATACTCGTGTTTGTTTAAATGGTATGGGCGGTCAGAGACCCTTGGAGGAACTGTTTCATTACCTTATTTGTTGTGTNAGGCCCAGAATATACTCGTGTTTGTTTAAATGGTATGGGCGGTCAGAGACCCTTGGGGGAACTGTTTCATTAACTTATTTGTTGTGTTATACTATGCTATCCTCGATCGTGAAAGTTTACTTTTTTAAAGACTCAGCCGCAATCGCGAGTTTATTCCAACCGCGAGTATGCCAAATTTAGATGGGCACATGGTTAGAATTGAGAACCTTAAAGTTTTAATGATAAGCAACATTGGAAGTGAAGAATTTTGCAAACAAGTACCGATATTTTGGGAGTTTCTGACACGATAATATCTCAAAGCCATTTTTCTGGCATATTGCAAAAAAACTTGCCGATTACTTTAAGAAGTAATTTGCTTTTAGAGTATTCCAAATTCAGGTAATAACTTCAAAAGCTGTAAAATAAATCGAAAAAGGTATCGTATCATAAAATACGCACCTAAAACCAGAAACTTCGGTTTATGTCACCTAATCTATGAAGTATTAGTGAGTTGCAATTATCGGCTATGGTCAACTCCGCCTACAGTCAACCGATTTTTTGGCTCCCTCGGAGGTGACATTAAGCTAAAACCACTGTATAACTAAACTATAAATCACGAGTCGGCTCGCGAGCTGCTCGTGCGAGTTGAGAAATGAGCCGGGCTGAGCTGATATTTCCCAACTCATGCGAGCCGTGAGCCGAGCTGAGTTGAAATTTTAGCAAGCTGAGCCGAGCCAACAAAAAACTCGGCTCGCTCGGCTCGTTTGTATGCCTAGCTCTATTCGTGGCGATGCTTACCTATGTATCACTAAGGGCCGGATTTATATAAGCCACTCAAACTCAAGTGACTGATTTGTGAGTGATTTGGAGTCTAAACTGGAGTGTGGTGAGAGCTGCTTCGAATCTCAACTCCAAACTCCATGCCACATCAATGGAAAAACTTCATTCTTGAATACCAACTCTCCTCTGAAAGGATTACTCAAGTCGAGTCAACCCAAACACTCACTCAAGTGGTGTACCTAAATCCGACCTTAAATCTCTACATGTATTCTCGGATTAAATATCTGTGAATACTGACCGCGCAAAGAAATTCAAATTTTAACCAAATTCTAGACTTCTGCACACTTATTCTTTGGTGAACACATATATTTTAGTGCGTCAAGTAAAATGTCCAAAATTTTATCACGTGGTATTATGATATCTTTTCGGTAATATTTAGTGATATTAAGTGATCAGTTGAAGAAGCACTCCGGTCATGATTTGAAAGGTTATAAAATTAGTTAAAAAATTAGGATTATTAGCTAATTTAACCAGTGCTACGGCAAAGGCTTGCGACGTAAGTAAGAGTACTGTTACCAGACGTTTTAAGCAGCTTTCGACAAACACAGTTTTCCGAACGCTTTTCGGAGTGTGACTCATTTACCATCGGAGTGATTAGAAAGATTTCTTTTTTTCTTTATATTCTAAGAACAAAACCCTTTATATAAACTCAATCCCTTAAAAAAGTATAACTTTGGTTAGGTAATGTGTTTCTTGATAGTCCCATTTTGGTTTCTTTGCTTTTTAGTAATTTTTTTTAGTACAAAGTGACATCTTAATTTTTTTAAGTTTCTGACAATTTGTCGCTAACAAGATTTTTTCAAAAAAAAAAGTACTAATGCAAGTGAAGCTTGCTAATTTGTTAATTTAGATTATTAAAATGCAAATCAGCATGGTTTAAATTTTTTAATTTTGGGGAGTGAAATTACATTATAGACCACTTTCCCTCAAAAAGCCAAATTATCTACCACTAGAATCATTATTTAATATTACGAAAAAAGAAAAAAAGTTCATTTATTACCTTCCCTAGCCTCATTCATATTATTATAATATATTATGATATTAATGATTAAGGATTATGTAAAAATATTCTGTTATCATAAATAAAATGTTCGTGCAACTGTCTAGAATTTGGTTAAAATTTGAATTTCTTTGCGCGGTCAGTATTCACAGCTATTTAATCCGAGAATAACTTAACCTTGCCCCCACGCTTATCTAAACGTAACACCAGATTACTATACTTTATCACATCGGCTCTTAAAAGTTGGCAGTATGCTTTACCATTTTAAAAATAAATTTAACAAACACCAAATTATGTAATGTAATATATTTGCAGAAGAAGAAATACTGTTGTAGATATGGGAATAAAAATATTTTCCTATATGGACATCCTTCATGCGTAACTATAAAAACTCAAATGATCATAAATTCTACAGAACTGCGTATACTGTCTGAAATGCCATTGATATGAAACCAAATCTTTCAAAAATAGTTGAGAATTTTACAAATCTAAGCGTGTTGCTCACTAAGAAGCATACCCGCTTTTGGTACGTCGAGATTTAAAAAATAATTTTACTTTTCCAATGTATTTTTGGGTGCTGAAAACGTCGGTGAGGTCAAATTTGACGAATTGACCTTCCTTCGATTCAGAAAATTAAATTTTAATTTCAGAAAATTAGTTTTTAGTTTTCTATTTGATTTAAGTATGTCAAATATTACTCCCTATTTCAACTAGTACAGGTGGATGGTGGGACAGAATGGTGGCCTCTAAACCGACTGGCTCGTGTTCGTCTAATACTTATTTCGTGTATTTTTTTTCTTGCCTAATCCTATGAATTTATATCTTAAGTTAATCTAGTATAAAAAATACAATCATCGCATTGAACTAATAGAATAACCTTATATAAAACATTAAACCAGATGTAAACAATATTTTTTTCATTTTCCTTCAAATATTACAATTTGCCAATTCTTAACACCTATACAAGTTCAATAATGGGGCAATGAATTGTGTGGAAATCAAAAGAGAAACAGTCATAGCAGAAAACCTTTCGACACCTACTACATTTTATAAAACGCAAGTTGTTGCATCCGCTTGAGCATTTTTTTTCGTCAGTTCAAGCGCACGTGAGACACACTTGTTCAACATTTTCAAATTTTGGCTTGTCATCAATCAATCCTGACGAAAAAAAATGAGTAGCGAATCATATTGGCAAAAATTGGGGCCGATAGTTGATGATGAAGGGATTGTAGTTTAATCACGCCTTTCCTATTGGGGAGAATCGAATTATAATTGTGAATAATGATAATCACAAATTTTTTCGAAATTAACTCATACCACTTTCAGCAGATATGCTGCACCTGTAAAATATCAAATATAGTCGCGAATATTTGTCTCCGAAAACTTTTTTTTGGAAATAGCAAAAATATATTTAAATAAACTCTTATCACTTATCCAGAGTTTCAAGACATGTTTTGTTCCAGGAAAATACCAAATTTCGTGGGGGATTAAGTTGGTCCCAGCAATTTTATTTTTTCAACATCGACAAAATATTTTTAGAAAATTGCAAAAAAGTTTCCTCAAAATAAATTCATGTCACTTACCCAGGGTATTAACACATGAAACGTCCTAGGGAAATACCAAATATATTAACCAATTTTGGAAAACTAATTTTCGGGGTTGAATTATTTCGCCTCTAACTTTGGTGTTTTCCTAGAACTAAAGACGTGTCTATACTCCGAGTAAAGGATGTAAATTTATGTTAAAAAGTTGTTAGAATTTTCAAAAAAAAATTGCGAAAGTAAATTAATCCGCGATTAAATGTGATAAGAAATATGAGTTCATTTGAAAATATGTTTTTCATGAATTTTTTTTTCAAGTATTTTTTGGTGTATTTCCCCCATGTATTTTTACGTATATTTTTCCACGTGTTTTCTTAATGTATCTTTTTTATGTTGTACTTATATATATTTTTTGCATATATTTTTTTTGTATATTTTTAATTAATTTAAAAAATTTATTTAATGTATTTTTTTTATGTAAAATATTTATGCTGCAATAGGATTGATTATTCATGAAATTATTATTCAGAATTATGAGTCGATTCTCCCCCCATACTATCCTGCTTGTAAGTTTGTCTTCTGGGTGAACGCGAAATGGATCGACAAAATGGTCCGCATAATTAACGATCCGACGTGCCAAGTTTTTCAATTGCCTATAAAAGGTAGTATCCAGTGGTTGACAGTATGGGGTGCATTTTTCAGGAATTATTGATATCTCGATTTCTGGTCTATTATTTGTCACGCCGAAAATATCGTTGTAAATTTCGGTGTTAGTTTTTCCAGGCCAAAAATCCAAAATGAAAAGAAAATCTTTTTTCATTTCTTTTGCCGGAATTTGCTCCAGAAAATCTTTGAAAAGTGACGTTGACAACTTTCCAGATTTGCTGCAGGTTTCTGTGACGTTAGGCGCAAGAAATAGTGAGGACGTTACCTTGGTCCCGTTTTCCTTTTAGGTTCCTGCAGACACACATAAATATTTCCAACAACATTTCCAGCGGCATTGATTACATACTGCACAGTATAAGAATGTGTCACAAGATTTTTTGGTGACTGCGCATAGGCATAAGTTAACTTCTGTCCACGAGCTGATAAACTTCTTGGTGTGAGAAGCTCATATCGAAATCCGCATTGATCTGTGTTCAGGATTGTATGAGTGGGATAATTTTCGTAGTNACTTCTTGGTGTGAGAAGCTCATATCGAAATCCGCATTGATCTGTGTTCAGGATTGTATGAGTGGGATAATTTTTTATCTGGTTTCGTAGTTTAGATCGATAATTTGCTGCAATTGTTAATATTTGTTCCATGCCCATCACTTCCCTCCTATTGACAAAGTGAGTCACTTTTCTGCTTGTTATTCTATCCTTAACTTGAATTGATCCGACCATGTTTTTCCAGCTCGAAAATATGCGACGGCGCCCAACTCTATTGCTTTTTTAACAACCCATTGTTTCAAATTTCTTGTTTTCACAATTTTGAATACTTCTCTGCTTCCTTTATACATATCTAATACATGGCTGTTGATTGACTTAAAAAGTTCTTTTCTAGTACCGCCTTTGAGTAACTCGCTTTTCCACCGCTTCAAATATTTCATGTGCTTCAATTTTTTGCATCCACGTTGTTGCAGTGTTTTCAGTTTCCAATGTAGATTAGCTTCGTGGATTTCCAGCATCCTTTTCTTTTTGGAAATAGAAATTTCCACTCGTTAATTGTCATCACAGTCATAATCCCATTCCTCTGCTTCACACATTACTTCCAAATTATAAAAAGATCCATTGGCAAACTTATTACAAGGACAGATTTGTATTTTATAAATAATGTAAATGGGCACCCTTTTGTATATTTTCTGTTCCGGAGTAATCATCACATATTTCATCGTCTTCTACAAATAGGTACTCATCCATCAAATCTAGAAATTGGGTATATAATTTTCGAGCTACCATCAAATTCATTTCAGTTGGTTCAGTTTCAGAAAAATCTGGAAACTCCGCTTTAACAATTTCTATGAAGGCTTTAGCTACAAATTTTAAGTTGCATTGCTCACTTCCCTGGATTTTAGAGGATGCCAAAACCTGAAATTGAATTAAATATTTATAACAGTTTTGAGTTGAGTTAAACTTGTATTGAAATGAATTACTTACCTTAACCATTTTTGAGAATTTGCGAAGCCTAATATTTTTCAAGCTGCTATTCACAAAGTCAGCCAAGCTAATAAGTTTGAAAATTGGAAAAAAACATCCCAGGATTAGCCTAAATAAGGTACCAAATTCTGATGCTAAAGGACAAATGCATGTGTCACGTTTGGATTTTAGTTATTATATGCATCCAGCGCGCTGTTTTCCACCAGAAAATAACATTTAAGCAAGGAAAAGATTTGCAAACAATAGAACCCCATTTTTCAACTTGTGTAGGTGTGTTTAGAATTCGTAATTTCTAATATTTGAAAGAAAATTAAAAAAGATATGGTTTACATATGGTTTAATGTTTTATATAAGATTATTCTATTAGTTCAACGCGATGATTGTATTTTTTATACTAGATTAACTTAAGAAATAAATTCATAGGATTAGGCAAGAAAAAAAAATAAGCGAAATAAGAAATAGACGAACCCGAGCCAGTCGGTTTAGAGGCCACCACTCTGTATCACTATCCACCTGTACTAGTTGAAATAGGAAGTAATATTTGACATACTTAAATCAAATAGAAAACTAAAAACTAATTTTCTGAAACTAAAATTTAATTTTCTGAATCAAAGGATGGTCAATTCGTCAAATTTGACCTCACCACCGTTTTCAGCACCCAAAAATACATTGGAAAAGTAAAACTATTTTTTAAATTTCGACGGACCAAGAGCGGGTATGCCTCTAAATAGGATAACATCTGAAAAGCCATGAGANAACTATTTTTTAAATTTCGACGGACCAAGAGCGGGTATGCCTCTAAATAGGATAACATCTGAAAAGCCATGAGACATATACAAAATGATTCTACTACGCTTACGCTTATAATCATTGATAACAAGCTTTAGAACTTTTTTTAATGTAATTCCAAGTCGCTATACTACCACCAAAAGTAGCTACTATTTCTTTGTGTTTTGTTATTTCATCGTGCCGTGAATATACGGTTTGATTTAAATTACATTTAACATTTGCCTAATGATTAGAACTTACAAATCGTTCCGAATTCCAATTTTTTGGATTGTTGGATAAACTANATTTAACATTTGCCTAATGATTAGAACTTACAAATCGTTCCGAATTCCAATTTTTTGGATTGTTGGATAAACTACTAGAGCAGTTATATAATGAGTATTCTCTTCAAGTATATTATTCCCAATCAAGAATGAACTCAGCGCGGAAGAAATACATGAGGTAAAAGCGGTTGTGAATGATGTTCCAGTATCTGACTTCAATTTTTTGAATTTGCTCAATAAAATTTTTTCTGTTTTAGTTTGAAAGTATTCGTTTGAAAGTACTTGATGTTTCAAATCTCCTTTCCTTGTCTGTTCTAAGTAGAAATGATGTGGAAGACCGATTGTATTTGAGTAGAGATCTTTAAGTTTGTTACAGAATGAGGACTTACTTTGTTGGTTTTTAACAATCGACAACTGTAAATTTTTACTAGGTTTATTAACTTTGACCATATCAACATCATTTAGAATCCTCATTATGCTACTTCCATCACCTACACAATGATGCCATCTTAAAAAGACAATTGTTTTGTTTTCTGAGTCGTTAAAATTTGGCACCAAAATTATTTCCCACATGGAGGATTTTGGTGAAAATGGGCGTTTCGAGTAGCTTTTGACAAAATCCAAAACATTTTCGTCAGTCACGGATGTATGAATTTCTTGAATGTGTTTGTCAATATCAAACTTCTCATCCAATTGAAATATATGATATCCCATCCATTTCACTATATACTGCCGGAGTCTCTTATACAAGTAATTATCATGTCTATCTTTGCAATTGAGAATTTGAGATAAACATTTTTTTTTAAACTCCACAATATCCACATTTCCATTAAGGATTATAATCCCTAAAATGACTTTTTTCGGTTCAAGATGAAAAGGAAAATTTCCTTCCAAAGACACAAAGAAAAGATCTTCTGGGGAAAGAAATTCATACACTTTGTGCAATAGAAAACCATATATTCGTACCAACAAGTACCAACCACCACTAATAACTAACGAAATTGCAAGTATAAGTCCAACAATTATTGCAACTAAGAAAAAGGACAAATCAATAAGGAAAAATACAATACATGAAACCATTTTCGTTACGGCAAAATTTGATGCGACAATTAAAGTGTACAAGTTGTGAATGATATAGAATATGTGGTAATTGTTGTATTTAAGTGATATAATGAGTATGTCTACACAATTTAAAAAAAATTTCTTACTTAAGGTATGTGTGGCAACTTTGAGGTGTCCAACAATAAATCTGTAAGAATAATTTTACAAATATTATCACTAAATCACCTTTGCACCCAAGCAATCATGAATAAATTTACCGGATGGATCATCATGTTTTTTGGTCATTATGATCCTTCGTGATATATTTGAGAAACTTGTTTATATTGAAGATACCATGAGAGAAATACACAAAATATATTGAGATGGGAATTACTTTTGGACACACCTCTTTTATGTAAAAAAAAACAGCCTGATACAATTAAATAAGCATTAGTACTTTGTACACTAAAGTTTTTCGAATGTAAAAAGAAACGACGTTATACCACTAAATTAAAATACTTGAATTACGTACAAGAAATGAGAAGTTAAAAATCTACAAACTAATTTAGTAATTTGGTAGAATATTTGCTGGAAAATAACCAAGGTGCAAGAAAGTTATAGGTAATCTTTATGGTAAGTTATAGGTAATCCTTAATGCAATAGCATAATTTTCAAACAACTATATTCTAAGTTAATGAAATTAAGATCCTGATGATTTCAACCTACATCCACATTTGCTAGCTTCAAGCATGGACGTATAGTTTTTCAAGTTTATGAAAGCACATTGGAACCGTCGGATGATGAACTGTGACCAACTACGTGGTCACTAAATACTAGATAGGTTGGGTAATAAGGAACAGAACTGACGAGGTCAAAGCAATGGAGCAGGAGTGTACCGATCAAAGATAAACTTGAAAATGAAGGGTTTGGTTATTTATGATGATACCATAGAAAACCCCAATAAGATTTTGGCATGTCTGTTATTGATGACCTGTCCATTACAAGGTAATCAGCACTTATTTAAAATTAACCAACTGCATTATTAATATTATTCAACACCAAAACTGGCTCGTTGATAAAAATACCTTCGTCTTATGATGTTGTAGAATCCACTTAGATTCAAGTAATCGCTTCACCCCTTAAATTGTGTTTCTGATGTTCCTACTACATTTCTACAAGTGTAGCTCTTGTGTTTTTTTGTTTTTGTAAACTTTGTACAAATGATTTAGAGCTACTTATGTCTTTATGTTTTATATCCACTAAGGCCTGTATTACGAGCGTTTTGGATAAAATCTATTGTTTCATGATGAAATCAATGATAGCCAAATCAATTCGTAAAAATATGGTATTACGAACTTTCTATTTATTAAACCTTTGATCATCCAAATCATTGGTTTGGCTATTATCCGTTTGACATAAGCAACACTGCAAATTCCTGAGTGGGAAAGTAGAATTTAAATTTTTATGTCAACAAATCAGTTTGGAATTGTTTTATTTTAAAAATGAGGCCAAAATCAATCACAAGTTTTGAGGAATCTCAGCTACTAGAGCTTACTAGTAAAGAAAAGGACATTGTGGCGAAGATGGCTACGGACAAGTCAACAAATAAAAAAAATTGAGGCCTGGGAAAGAATTGAGNGGACATTGTGGCGAAGATGGCTACGGACAAGTCAACAAATAAAAAAAATTGAGGCCTGGGAAAGAATTGAGGAGTGCTTCAACAACGAAACAGAGGTCAACAAACGGTCATCGGAGCAGCTGCTTAATTGGTGGCGAAACACAAAGAAGAATACAAAGAAGAATGTAGTAACGTCCGTTTCTAAATATTATAATTTTTTGTTTTATGTCATCAGCAGAGATATTTGTTGTTTAAAGACTGCTTCCGATCGGAAACTCAACAAGAAAACTGGTGGTGGGCCTAAGGAAAAAGGTGATAACGCCAACATCATAGAAACGGCTATAGGTATGTTGGAAGATCAGTTGTATCCGGAAAACTACTCCAACGACTGCGACGCTGAGTTTATTGACAAGATTGGTAAGTCTGGTGTAAATTTTATGCCGATTAGTGTTTGAATTACCTCAACATTTGTTACCTGATTGCTTATTACTACGTGAAAGCTTAGTGGAACCAGTTTTAGGGTTGTCGGAAGTCACTGACGAACTGGGAAATGAGAACAAAAATGATTTTGTAAAAGATTCACAAGTACCGAGTTGTAGCACATCAGCCATCTCCACTGGAAAAACAACCAATAGTAATAAACCGATCTGTTGTTTGTCAAGAACACCGCAACATAAATCCTCATCTAGCTGCAACAGAAAGTTTTCCGACAGGCCAAAGGTTACATCAGCTCAAAATTATTATCCAAATAGCGGAGGAGGAACATCGAGTTAAGAAAAGATCTTGGAGCAGGAGCTTCGTAATGCAGTGCTCAAAGAAGAAATCCAGAAGTCAAAAAAGGTTAAACTGGACATGGAAGTCGAAAAACTAAGTTTTGAACTAGAACTACTTAAGAAAAGATTCGAATTGTAAATCCAATAATGCTGATCGGCTTTCATTTATTTGTCTCAGGCAACATAATATTTTGAACTTTGATAACTTGGATATAGTAGTAAGTAATAATAAGTAATAATATAATTAATAATAACAAGTATTATATAAATAATAATATAATTCTGTACCTTTCCAACTTATATTGCGTATATTGAATCATTTCATAGTTTTTAGAAATACCTATCTATTAGGGCTTTTCTGCATGCTGTTGCTGTCGTACTACTGCTAGTATTCACTGTAGTTTGGGAATCGGAGTCTCTGTCCGGAGGTAATAGTCCAGTAATATCTTCCTCACTCAGCATCTTCGAAATGTTATGGAGTACAAAGCAAGCGAGTATTACATTCAGGGTCGTTGATAATTTTATCCTTAGAAATTATAACAAACAAAAAAAAATTTTTCAACTGTCCAAACACTCGCTCGGGTTTCTGGTTCTTATGTGGCTGTAGTTATAACTAAAACAATCCAAAATATCAGGTCAGCGGACTATTCATAGTAATTTGTTCGGATAATGAAGATTACTTTTTGTCTCTTTGGGTAATTGGACTAAGGAATGGAGTAAGTAGATAAGTAGTGAGGGCGTACCCAGAGTCACCAAGGATCATTCCTGATGCTTCATCATTCTCTAATTGGTATTTCAGGTAACAGTTGTACGTTTACAGAGAAATAACCCTTCCGGTTTCTGAATAGTTCAGCCGTTATTCCGCATGGGGACCTAATCCGAATATGGGTACAGTCATTAGCACCAACAACACCTGGACAAATAATACTAGTTATGTATAAAGAAACCATTAATATAAACCGGGCGGTTTGCGAAGCTGGGAAGTTGGCCAAGTCACAGAATAAAGGTTTCACTCTCGGCACTTCATCTCCTACTGCCATTGAATAAATTCAGCTCTTTTCCTGGTTATTGTCCGACTTACCTCCTTCACAATTCTGCTGACCGCGGGCTGAGATAAGTTTAGTGTCCCCAATGATAACCTGAAAACTTCCTGTTGCGAAAAACCTGAGTGCCGTAAGAAGTTGCACAATCGGGGAGATATCAGTAGAACAGTTACCCGGTCGAGTGAAATCGTTCAAAAATAAATTGTAAATAAAATCTTTACCTTGCCTTGAAAAATGAAACTTAACGAATATTTGACTGTCTGTCAATTCCCCCGACGGACTGTTTAAATTGTATTTCGTTTCGCAAGGAATCAATTATCAATAACGTATTCAAACAATCAAATGATGATAAATTTAAACAATCCATTTTTAATACTTATTTGACATGAATAAAAATTTAGGCAAGAAGAGAAAATACATATCCGCGTAGTTGAGCATCCGCTTTCATATACGGAATTGTTATTTTATAAAAAACCATACTCCAAAGTTTACATCAACTTATTTTAGTAAAATTTTGATCCCGGATTTTTTTTCATTCTTCGACTGTATCCGATCGGATCTTCCATTTCCGTCTCTCATTCTTTTGGAATTCGCAGAAGTTATGGCATCCATCTTTACCACACTTCGACTTACACTGAGCCCTAGAACCGCGATGAGTATGCCTACAAACGCATTGAAACGTCGTAATTAAAAATCAAAACATTTGTTGACAAGTTAAGTGCAAAGTACTTCCAAGAACAGTTAATGTTGCAATACATGCAAGTCATTCTTTTTGCACTTGAACCAGTCGCAANTGCAAAGTACTTCCAAGAACAGTTAATGTTGCAATACATGCAAGTCATTCTTTTTGCACTTGAACCAGTCGCAAGGAAAGTTTAGGGTAATGGTGATGGAGGTGGTACCAAGGACCGATCGGTTTTTTTGGCATCGTCAATGAATCCTAATTACAAAGCGAAAAATTATCTTCATTTTATTTAATTTTTTGTTGCATTACGCCAAAACTCACGCGTTTGATCTCTTTATGGCTTTCATTCTTTCTATTCCATAAATAAGGGCACTGGGGAGTTTATCTAAAGTAAACAAAGTGTACGGTTTCATATTACCATTATTTTTTTCTGAAAGCCAGTGTATCAAAGATAAATTAACAATTAATCAATTCTGCAACAGTGTGTGAGTGTGCAAGAGTGTNTCTGAAAGCCAGTGTATCAAAGATAAATTAACAATTAATCAATTCTGCAACAGTGTGTGAGTGTGCAAGAGTGATATGTCAGACAACTTTAAACTAATACTGCGTTCGGATTTTTGATACTTACTCGGACGCCACCGCATTGCTTGCCTACGGTAGTCCGACCGTAATCCTGATCCACCAGCCGATCGGTTAACTCCTAAAGCGTGATTTCCATCATGAGATCCAAGCAAAATGTGGGGTCGAGTAAACAGTCGTTTTTACCTAGTAAAAATATTTCTCGAGCAAAACTTATTTTGCCGAGTGAAAACGTGTATTTTACCTCGTAAGGTATTCATCATTTCTTGAGGAAAATTAGAAATAGAGTAAAAGGTTTGAAGGTTCGAAAATTAATAAATCTGAAAAAAGGAAGAGAAATGTGAAAAGGGTATTGAAGCCCATCTAAATTATGCTAATTAGGTAGAAAATTGTTCAAAAAGAAGGATGCGGAATGCAAAAAGGGTCAATCGAGGTCTGTTATCGCCTCTTAATGATATTTCACTTCCTTCTTTTCCTCGATTTTACTACTCAACACAGGAGAGCATGGGGATTTGTTATCATAAAAAATAGACAAGATTTTACCGTCGAGCCTGGTAAAATTTTTCCTGAGCAAAAGATTTTCCTTTGGTTTTTACTAGGTGGGGCAGAGATGATGAATACCGCTCGGTAAAAATCTTGAGTAAAATGACTGTTTTTTACTTGGCTCTTGGTTTTTTGCCTAGCTTTTGGTGTTACCCTTATGATGGGTACTAAGCTTAAGATAATAAAATGGCAAGTCGACATAGCTACTGCTACTCCACAAATCGTCAAAAGAAAGGAATCAAAAATTTTCAAAAATGGTAGTACTATAAAACTATTTTCAGTAAAACAAAATATTTTTTTTAATCTAAACACATTCTCACTTTAATAAAATTCAAAAATACAATTCAAAATTTCTTCCCTTTTATCGCAACTTGTTTCATTTTACCCAAAACACTACAACCTGCAAACTATAGTTTCGAGGTGAAATCAACCTCATTCGGATGGTAAAATTTTGAATAAAATATGTTACCTTTAGTTTAATTATCATCATTGGTTTAATTTCAATTTGAGCTCGTAATAGCATTTTTGGTAGTATCGCCGAAACCATTAGTTGTACCAATTCTTTCGGCGAAAAAACTGAGCTCGTAATACATGAATGCAATATACTCACATGAAATCTTGAGCTCAACTGTCAAAGTCTAAAATGTCTAACCTTGCACTTGCACCACTTGTAAAGTAACAAATATGACTTGGTTGGGATGAACTTAGGTGGTAAAAGTGAATTAAATCAAATTAAATTCCTAGGTTTTAAAATTAAATTTCGGTGTAATATAGCGAAATATTTAGTGGAGAATATAGAGAATGGTTAGTCTCGATATCCCAAATTTACTTGGTTTTACCAAGTANATTCTTGGAAGTTAGTTAACAACTCAGCATTCGGAAAAACCATCGAGCAAGTGAGGAAGCGTCGAAACGTTCGACTTGTAACCTCTGAAAAGAAAGCTCTTTATTACAACAAAAAACCAACGGTTCAAAATGTTATCCTCATCAATGAGACAACATGTATTATCATGAAGAAACTGGCTGTTACACTCAACAAGCCGATAGCAGTGGGAGTGAGTATTTTGGATCTTGCAAAGTCTATAATGTATGGAATGCATTATAATGGAATACAGTAACAGTACGGAGATCGAGCCAAGTTACTTTACACTGACACAGACTCACTGATTTACAAAATTCAAACTCCGGACATTTATGAGGACATGCTAAAGAACAAAGACTGGTACGATATGTCGGAATACAATACAAATCATCCGTTGTTTGGGAAGTTTCATGATAACACCATGATGGTGGTGGTGGTGGTGGTTTTTTGGTGGATGAGATGCTATAAATTAAGTCTTCGTATTAATTCGGTGTGATTTAGGCAGCTTGCGAACTTTGTTTAAACGTTTTAGGAACTTTTCCCGTATTAACACCACAGCAAGGTATGAACATATTCATACTTTCTACATTTTTACTTGTAAATTTTAACTGACGGCAAACTATCAAAAAATACGGTGGAAGCAAACAAGCACTAACTCTCCAAAATTTGTCTGCATCAAATGTAAAAATTTGACCGTGGACTTTAAAATAGAAGAAGTACCTACAATTGTACGAAAACTGATAAACTTATAAATGTCCACTGGTGGTGATGGAAGCATGCTTCCTGATTTTACAGCACTAATTCACCAATCTAGAAAGCGGTACGAAGATGGTTTGAAGAAAAGAACGCAAAACTTGTTAACAAAAAAGAAGCTTGAAGACATGCAAGTTCCAAATGCTGTTACAAAAAGTATCAAAAGAAAACGTGAAAAAGGTTTCACCGGGGATGATTTGATTATCCTTTTAGATCAAGTAAAGCGTACCAATGGGGCAATTGATAATGAAGATCTGGCTGTAGGATTACTAAGTAATATGAGGTGTGAAGATGGTGTGGAAGAACATTGTCGCAAGACAAAAAATTTAAGAACGTATACAAGAGAAAGTATGAATATATTCATACCTTGCTGTGGTGTTAATATGGGTAAAGTTCCTAAAACGTTCAAGCAAGTTTGTAAGCCATCAGATGCAAATCCTTTTATACCTCATGTATACCCAGTTGGGAATGACGGATGCGCCAGATTCAAGAGTCCGGAAGAAAGAGAATTATATAGCAATTTTCACATTAAGGATTCTAAAATTTTTATCAACAAATGTTTTCAAAAAATGAAAGCAGGTGAAGAACTTAATTGCAACCACTATGGAACAAATCGAATATCAGATCTATATAGATATGTTGAGACTACCAGTTCGTGTCCATTATTTCTAATTGGATACTCTCTTATTAACCCGGAATTTCTTACCTCTGTTTTAATAAACCCCGAACTTGTACAAGTTAGAGGAATTCCACCATCCATACAACCATATATTTACAAGTACTACATGTTTAAATTATATCAAGTTCTCCTTAAAAATAGATACGCGTTTTCTCAAATATCAATATAATTGTTGGTAGAAATGAGTTGTATACTATATCTTTAGCAGACTAAATCTAAAATACAAAGCACTAAAGCAATGAAATGAGCCTATTTGAATATTCTTGTAAATAGAGGATACATTTAATAAATTGTTAAGTATTTATCCATAGTTAAAAGTGTTCTTTTATTGTAGTGTAAAGTTTTGAAATTTTCAATAAATAAATAAATAAACAAAGTTATGTAATGTTGAAATATTTATTAATACAATAAATTACTTCGATTCGATCTTGGTGTCGGTACCGATGCTGCTGATGATAGTGGTGCCGGTGCTGAAGGAGTAGTAAATAATTACAATATATTGAAGGTTATGGGTGTGTAAAGAAGGGTAAGAGCAAATTTCACCTAAAACAGGAAATAATTAGTACATTATTAGTATAATTTCGTATAGTATGAATATTTATATTCGTATTTATTATAACGGACTAGTCGCTGATTTCATCTGGACGCCATAAGTAAGTCCATCGGTTTGACGACCAAACAAACGGCTTCAGCAACGTACGGATATGACTTTCAGGGCGAGTTATGTTAAATGTATTCTTCCATCTACGTAGTTGAATGATCATAACAGGATCTGAAGTATACAATTTGAGTTCTGGTGCCAAATAACCTCGTGCAAGGGCTGTGATGATAATGTACTTGGAGAATGTAGCCGGATCACACTGCATCCCATTACATATATCAGTATATGGACGTTTTGTTGCAATGCTAAAATCCCTTCCAGGATAAATACACTATTTTCTCTTGTTAGTCTTCGATAGTCCTTCTATTAATTTAAATGCGAGACAACCTTTGGTTTCACATGTATAGCTTGCCCACTTAGTAAGACGGCGTGCTTCTTTCAATACTAAATTTTCAGCAGTAAGAACACCAAGAGCGTACAGTTTAAATATGATGTAGTCATACTCTCCACCAAAGTTACAACTTTCATGAGTGCACAATTTGCTTATGGGCGTTCGCTTATCGGGATTGAAATGAGCCCAAGGTTCTGGCAAATGTTGTATTTCGCTGAGAGGAATAATGTAAAATCCAGGGCATACTCGCGGTCTTTTGCTAAAGTCGATTGATTTAGCCTGTCTTATTAAGAGATTAATGGATTCTTGCGATATATCCATACTCGAATATGCCCACTGTGTAAATAATAGATGTATCAAACACAAAAAATGTGAGAAGGAATGATGACAACATCGCTTACCTGGTCCGATGCTTGATAGAGAAACTTGTGTTGATAGGTTATGACAAGGGAAAAGTTTGCAGTATGTGGTAACACTGAAGATCTTACGATGACTGTGTACAACGAGTGAAGGACATGTAAGANTTTTATGACCAAAAGCTAAAGTATTAATATTATCTATAGCAAATCGTTTAGTATCTAAACCATTGAGTGCTCTTTTTTTCTGTATTTCTGTGTACAGCTTATGTGCATAACTTCGGAATCCTTTTGTAACTGCATATGTTTGGTCGTTCGACTACAATACTCGAGCAAAGTCTTCAAACTTAATCGGGTTGTTCACAGCAGTCTTGGTAATTCCTTTTACTTTTTTGGTATCTGAGTCTTCCATAATCCAGTTTCCTTCATATCCTTTTCAAATTCACTATCCTTGGATGATATGGCAATGGACTTGACGGTATACATTTTTCGTCTGGGACATATGACTTGTGTGATGACACGGTTAGAAAACTCGTCCTTGAATTTCCCAAGGACTTTCTTGTTGGTGTTATCATGAAACTTCCCAAACAACGGATGATTTGTATTGTATTCCGACATATCGTACCAGTCTTTGTTCTTTAGCATGTCCTCATAAATGTCCGGAGTTTGAATTTTGTAAATCAGTGAGTCTGTGTCAGTGTAAAGTAACTTGGCTCGATCTCCGTACTGTTACTGTATTCCATTATAATGCATTCCATACATTATAGACTTTGCAAGATCCAAAATACTCACTCCCACTGCTATCGGCTTGTTGAGTGTAACAGCCAGTCATCATAATACATGTTGTCTCATTGATGAGGATAACATTTTGAACCGTTGGGTTTTTGTTGTAATAAAGAGCTTTCTTTTCAGAGGTTACAAGACGAACGTTTCGACGCTTCCTCACTTGCTCGATGGTTTTTCCGAATGCTGAGTTGTTAACTAACTTCCAAGAATCNCGAACGTTTCGACGCTTCCTCACTTGCTCGATGGTTTTTCCGAATGCTGAGTTGTTAACTAACTTCCAAGAATCCTTTTCAAAGTCACTGGTTGCCTTTTTCCTCATCTCGGTATTAAAGTCGATAAATTCCGTCATCCATGGTGACTGACTGAATTGGAGCACTCTGTGTACTTTAGTTACTCAAACATCCATCTCGATGTACTGTTTCAGGGCTTTGTAATGAACTATATAATTTTTTGTGATGTAGATCAGCAACCAACTTCTCCACTCGATAGATTCCGTTCTTGATTCCCAAATCTTCTTTGAGGGAAATTTGATGTGACTTAGATAATTCATCCGGAGTAAAAGTCCTTTTCAATGGTGCAGGGGGATATTCATTAAATTTGTCATGTAGTCAGGGATCAATTTCTATGTTTACCTCCATGGCCCCCAAGACGAACGGACGGGCGGCCTCCCCTCATATTATATGACAGGTTTAAACAAGNTATGTTTACCTCCATGGCCCCCAAGACGAACGGACGGGCGGCCTCCCCTCATATTATATGACAGGTTTAAACAAGCTTGGATGAGTTTGTGGAATGTGGCAACACCGCATGTGAATTCTCAGGTTCATAGGTTCGTCGACTGTGGAGAATGTGACTTCTCAGGATCATAGGCTATGACAAGTTTCAACACGTTTAAATAAGTTTCCGAAATGTGACAACATCGCGGACTTAGGTTGGTGGCAAACTTAGGTTCACATCTCCGTGTAATGTAGCAACAATGTTGTCTTGTATCGGTGGAAATACATAGTGTAGTGTAGTGTGAATTTAGCAACACTGCTGACATAGGACGATGATCGGTGAAAATACTTAGGGATGAGAATACTTGTGTTCATAGGCTCAGACAGGTTTAAACATGTTTGGATAAATTTGCGAGATGTGACAACACCACAGACTTGGGTCGGTGGATAGCGAACTACTTAGGTTCTTAGGTCCGTGGACTGTAGGCAATGAAAATACATGTATTCATAGCTTATGATAGGTTTAAACATGATTTGACAAGTTTCTAAAATGTGGCAACGCCGCAGACTTTGGTCAATGGTTGGTATCTTACTTGGGTTCTTAGGTCCGTGGACGGTGGAAATAATTAGAGTCTACGTATGATACAAGAGCTTGGGTGTTTCATTGGTGAAAATAAATTTTGGGGTCTTGTAGTGAAGGGTGTGTGACCGAGTTCAACTGTACAGAATGAGAATACTTAGGTTCCTGGGGTCATAGGTGACTGTGCTGTAGGAAGTACCTTGGGTCTTCGAGATGTGACAACATCGCAGACTTAGGTCGAATGGCTGGTAAGTTACTTAGGTTCTTAGGTTTGTTGTGGAGAATGCGAATTCTTAGGTTCATAGGATGTGCAGACTTAGTTCAATGGTCGGTGAGTTACTTAGGTTCTTAGGTCCGTGGACGGTGGACCTTGCGACAGGTTTAAACACGTTTGAACTTAATACTTAGGGTCTTCCATCCCAACAATGATCCAAGAGTTAGGGCGTTTATCGGTAATAATAAATTTTGGGGTCTTAGGGTGTTAAGGTGTGTGACTGAGTTCTACTGTGGCCTTACAAACACCTTTCACTTACAATCACCTTTCACTTAGGTCGGTGGACGGTGGAAATACCTAGGGTGGTGTGAATTTGGCAACAATGCTCACTTAGGTCGGTGGTCGGTGGAAATACTTAGGGCCGTGGGTAGGTCGGTGGCTTTAAGGGTCGGTGGGGAGGGGGGGAACACCTCGTCCTACATACTACTTGGTAAAACCAAGTAAATTTGGGATATCGAGACTAACCATTCTCTATATTCTCCACTAAATATTTCGCTATATTACACCGAAATTTAATTTTAAAACCTAGGAATTTAATTTGATTTAATTCACTTTTACCACCTAAGTTCATCCCAACCAAGTCATATTTGTTACTTTACAAGTGGTGCAAGTGCAAGGTTAGACATTTTAGACTTTGACAGTTGAGCTCAAGATTTCATGTGAGTATATTGCATTCATGTATTACGAGCTCAGTTTTTTCGCCGAAAGAATTGGTACAACTAATGGTTTCGGCGATACTACCAAAAATGCTATTACGAGCTCAAATTGAAATTAAACCAATGATGATAATTAAACTAAAGGTAACATATTTTATTCAAAATTTTACCATCCGAATGAGGTTGATTTCACCTCGAAACTATAGTTTGCAGGTTGTAGTGTTTTGGGTAAAATGAAACAAGTTGCGATAAAAGGGAAGAAATTTTGAATTGTATTTTTGAATTTTATTAAAGTGAGAATGTGTTTAGATTAAAAAAAATATTTTGTTTTACTGAAAATAGTTTTATAGTACTACCATTTTTGAAAATTTTTGATTCCTTTCTTTTGACGATTTGTGGAGTAGCAGTAGCTATGTCGACTTGCCATTTTATTATCTTAAGCTTAGTACCCATCATAAGGGTAACACCAAAAGCTAGGCAAAAAACCAAGAGCCAAGTAAAAAACAGTCATTTTACTCAAGATTTTTACCGAGCGGTATTCATCATCTCTGCCCCACCTAGTAAAAACCAAAGGAAAATCTTTTGCTCAGGAAAAATTTTACCAGGCTCGACGGTAAAATCTTGTCTATTTTTTATGATAACAAATCCCCATGCTCTCCTGTGTTGAGTAGTAAAATCGAGGAAAAGAAGGAAGTGAAATATCATTAAGAGGCGATAACAGACCTCGATTGACCCTTTTTGCATTCCGCATCCTTCTTTTTGAACAATTTTCTACCTAATTAGCATAATTTAGATGGGCTTCAATACCCTTTTCACATTTCTCTTCCTTTTTTCAGATTTATTAATTTTCGAACCTTCAAACCTTTTACTCTATTTCTAATTTTCCTCAAGAAATGATGAATACCTTACGAGGTAAAATACACGTTTTCACTCGGCAAAATAAGTTTTGCTCGAGAAATATTTTTACTAGGTAAAAACGACTGTTTACTCGACCCCACATTTTGCTTGGATCTCATGATGGAAATCACGCTTTAGGAGTTAACCGATCGGCTGGTGGATCAGGATTACGGTCGGACTACCGTAGGCAAGCAATGCGGTGGCGTCCGAGTAAGTATCAAAAATCCGAACGCAGTATTAGTTTAAAGTTGTCTGACATATCACTCTTGCAGAACACACTCTTGCACACTCACACACTGTTGCAGAATTGATTAATTGTTAATTTATCTTTGATACACTGGCTTTCAGAAAAAAATAATGGTAATATGAAACCGTACACTTTGTTTACTTTAGATAAACTCCCCAGTGCCCTTATTTATGGAATAGAAAGAATGAAAGCCATAAAGAGATCAAACGCGTGAGTTTTGGCGTAATGCAACAAAAAATTAAATAAAATGAAGATAATTTTTCGCTTTGTAATTAGGATTCATTGACGATGCCAAAAAAACCGATCGGTCCTTGGTACCACCTCCATCACCATTACCCTAAACTTTCCTTGCGACTGGTTCAAGTGCAAAAAGAATGACTTGCATGTATTGCAACATTAACTGTTCTTGGAAGTACTTTGCAGTTAACTTGTCAACAAATGTTTTGATTTTTAATTACGACGTTTCAATGCGTTTGTAGGCATACTCTTCGCGGTTCTAGGGCTCAGTGTAACTCGAAGTGTGGTAAAGATGGATGCCATAACTTCTGCGAATGCCAAAAGAATGAGAGACGGAAATGGAAGATCCGATCGGATACAGTCGAAGAATGAAAAAAAATCCGGGATCAAANCCAAAAGAATGAGAGACGGAAATGGAAGATCCGATCGGATACAGTCGAAGAATGAAAAAAAATCCGGGATCAAAATTTTACTAAAATAAGTTGATGTAAACTTTGGAGTATGGTTTTTTATAAAATAACAATTCCGTATATGAAAGCGGATGCTCAACTACGCGGATATGTATTTTCTCTTCTTGCCTAAATTTTTATTCATGTCAAATAAGTATTAAAAATGGATTGTTTAAATTTATCATCATTTGATTGTTTGAATACGTTATTGATAATTGATTCCTTGCGAAACGAAATACAATTTAAACAGTCCGTCGGGGGAATTGACAGACAGTCAAATATTCGTTAAGTTTCATTTTTCAAGGCAAGGTAAAGATTTTATTTACAATTTATTTTTGAACGATTTCACTCGACCGGGTAACTGTTCTACTGATATCTCCCCGATTGTGCAACTTCTTACGGCACTCAGGTTTTTCGCAACAGGAAGTTTTCAGGTTATCATTGGGGACACTAAACTTATCTCAGCCCGCGGTCAGCAGAATTGTGAAGGAGGTAAGTCGGACAATAACCAGGAAAAGAGCTGAATTTATTCAATGGCAGTAGGAGATGAAGTGCCGAGAGTGAAACCTTTATTCTGTGACTTGGCCAACTTCCCAGCTTCGCAAATCGCCCGGTTTATATTAATGGTTTCTTTATACATAACTAGTATTATTTGTCCAGGTGTTGTTGGTGCTATNCAAATCGCCCGGTTTATATTAATGGTTTCTTTATACATAACTAGTATTATTTGTCCAGGTGTTGTTGGTGCTATTGACTGTACCCATATTCGGATTAGGTCCCCATGCGGAATAACGGCTGAACTATTCAGAAACCGGAAGGGTTATTNCAAACCGCCCGGTTTATATTAATGGTTTCTTTATACATAACTAGTATTATTTGTCCAGGTGTTGTTGGTGCTAATGACTGTACCCATATTCGGATTAGGTCCCCATGCGGAATAACGGCTGAACTATTCAGAAACCGGAAGGGTTATTNTGACTGTACCCATATTCGGATTAGGTCCCCATGCGGAATAACGGCTGAACTATTCAGAAACCGGAAGGGTTATTTCTCTGTAAACGTACAACTGTTACCTGAAATACCAATTAGAGAATGATGAAGCATCAGGAATGATCCTTGGTGACTCTGGGTACGCCCTCACTACTTATCTACTTACTCCATTCCTTAGTCCAATTACCCAAAGAGACAAAAAGTAATCTTCATTATCCGAACAAATTACTATGAATAGTCCGCTGACCTGATATTTTGGATTGTTTTAGTTATAACTACAGCCACATAAGAACCAGAAACCCGAGCGAGTGTTTGGACAGTTGAAAAAAATTTTTTTGTTTGTTATAATTTCTAAGGATAAAATTATCAACGACCCTGAATGTAATACTCGCTTGCTTTGTACTCCATAACATTTCGAAGATGCTGAGTGAGGAAGATATTACTGGACTATTACCTCCGGACAGAGACTCCGATTCCCAAACTACAGTGAATACTAGCAGTAGTACGACAGCAACAGCATGCAGAAAAGCCCTAATAGATAGGTATTTCTAAAAACTATGAAATGATTCAATATACGCAATATAAGTTGGAAAGGTACAGAATTATATTATTATTTATATAATACTTGTTATTATTAATTATATTATTACTTATTATTACTTACTACTATATCCAAGTTATCAAAGTTCAAAATATTATGTTGCCTGAGACAAATAAATGAAAGCCGATCAGCATTATTGGATTTACAATTCGAATCTTTTCTTAAGTAGTNATGTTGCCTGAGACAAATAAATGAAAGCCGATCAGCATTATTGGATTTACAATTCGAATCTTTTCTTAAGTAGTTCTAGTTCAAAACTTAGTTTTTCGACTTCCATGTCCAGTTTAACCTTTTTTGACTTCTGGATTTCTTCTTTGAGCACTGCATTACGAAGCTCCTGCTCCAAGATCTTTTCTTAACTCGATGTTCCTCCTCCGCTATTTGGATAATAATTTTGAGCTGATGTAACCTTTGGCCTGTCGGAAAACTTTCTGTTGCAGCTAGATGAGGATTTATGTTGCGGTGTTCTTGACAAACAACAGATCGGTTTATTACTATTGGTTGTTTTTCCAGTGGAGATGGCTGATGTGCTACAACTCGGTACTTGTGAATCTTTTACAAAATCATTTTTGTTCTCATTTCCCAGTTCGTCAGTGACTTCCGACAACCCTAAAACTGGTTCCACTAAGCTTTCACGTAGTAATAAGCAATCAGGTAACAAATGTTGAGGTAATTCAAACACTAATCGGCATAAAATTCACACCAGACTTACCAATCTTGTCAATAAACTCAGCGTCGCAGTCGTTGGAGTAGTTTTCCAGATACAACTGATCTTCCAACATACCTATAGCCGTTTCTATGATGTTGGCGTTATCACCTTTTTCCTTAGGCCCACCACCAGTTTTCTTGTTGAGTTTCCGATCGGAAGCAGTCTTTAAACAACAAATATCTCTGCTGATGACATAAAACAAAAAATTATAATATTTAGAAACGGACGTTACTACATTCTTCTTTGTATTCTTCTTTGTGTTTCGCCACCAATTAAGCAGCTGCTCCGATGACCGTTTGTTGACCTCTGTTTCGTTGTTGAAGCACTCCGCAATTCTTTCCCAGGCCTCAATTTTTTTTATTTGTTGACTTGTCCGTAGCCATCTTCGCCACAATGTCCTTTTCTTTACTAGTAAGCTTTAGTAGCTGAGATTCCTCAAAACTTGTGATTGATTTTGTCCTCATTTTTAAAATAAAACAATTCCAAACTGATTTGTTGACATAAAAATTTAAATTCTACTTTCCCGCTCAGGAATTTGCAGTGTTGCTTATGTCAAACGGATAATAGNTGTTGCCTGAGACAAATAAATGAAAGCCGATCAGCATTATTGGATTTACAATTCGAATCTTTTCTTAAGTAGTACTAGTTCAAAACTTAGATTTTCGACTTCCATGTTGACATAAAAATTTAAATTCTACTTTCCCGCTCAGGAATTTGCAGTGTTGCTTATGTCAAACGGATAATAGCCAAACCAATGATTTGGATGATCAAAGGTTTAATAAATAGAAAGTTCGTAATACCATATTTTTACGAATTGATTTGGCTATCATTGATTTCATCATGAAACAATAGATTTTATCCAAAACGCTCGTAATACAGGCCTTAGTGGATATAAAACATAAAGACATAAGTAGCTCTAAATCATTTGTACAAAGTTTACAAAAACAAAAAAACACAAGAGCTACACTTGTAGAAATGTAGTAGGAACATCAGAAACACAATTTAAGGGGTGAAGCGATTACTTGAATCTAAGTGGATTCTACAACATCATAAGACGAAGGTATTTTTATCAACGAGCCAGTTTTGGTGTTGAATAATATTAATAATGCAGTTGGTTAATTTTAAATAAGTGCTGATTACCTTGTAATGGACANAGTTTTGGTGTTGAATAATATTAATAATGCAGTTGGTTAATTTTAAATAAGTGCTGATTACCTTGTAATGGACGGGTCATCAATAACAGACATGCCAAAATCTTATTGCGGTTTTTTATGGTATCATCATAAATAACCAAACCCTTCATTTTCAAGTTTATCTTTGATCGGTACACTCCTGCTCCATTGCTTTGACCTCGTCATTTCTGTTCCTTATTACCCAACCTCTAGTATTTAGTGACCACGTAGTTGGTCACAGTTCATCATCCGACGGTTCCAATGTGCTTTCATAAACTTGAAAAACTATACGTTCATGCTTGAAGCTAGCAAATGTGGATGCAGGTTCAAATCATCAGGATCTTAATTTCATTAACTTAGAATATAGTTGTTTGAAAATTATGCTATTGCATTAAGGATTACCTATAACTTACCATAAAGATTACCTATAACTTTCTTGCACCTTGGTTATTTTCCAGCAAATATTCTACCAAATTACTAAATTAGTTTGTAGATTTTTAACTTCTCATTTCTTGTACGTAATTCAAGTATTTTAATTTAGTGGTATAACGTCGTTTCTTTTTACATTCGAAAAACTTTAGTGTACAAAGTACTAATGCTAATTTAATTGTTTCAGGCTCCTTTTTTTTACATAAAAGAGATGTGTCCAAAAGTAATTCCCATCTCAATATATTTTGTGTATTTCTCTCATGGTATCTTCAATATAAACAAGTTTCTCTTGAACATCTTAAACCGAAAAACTCATTTTAGGGATTATAATCCTTAATGGAAATGTGGATATCGTGGAGTTTAAAAAAAATTGTTTATCTCAAATTCTCAATTGCAAAGATAGACATGATAATTACTTGTATAAGAGACTCCGGCAGTATATAGTNTGTTTATCTCAAATTCTCAATTGCAAAGATAGACATGATAATTACTTGTATAAGAGACTCCGGCAGTATATAGTGAAATGGATGGGATATCATATATTTCAATTGGATGAGAAGTTTGATATTGACAAACACATTCAAGAAATTCATACANAATGGATGGGATATCATATATTTCAATTGGATGAGAAGTTTGATATTGACAAACACATTCAAGAAATTCATACACCCGCGACTGACGAAAATGTTTTGGATTTTGTCAAAAACTACTCGAAAGGCCCATTTTCACCAAAATCTTCCATGTGGGAAATAATTTTGGCGCCAAATTTTAACGACCCAGAAAACAAAACATTTGTTTGTTAAGATGGCATCATTGTGTAGGTGATGGAAGTAGCCTAATGAGGATTCTTAAATTAGTGGATTTATTAAAAAAAATGCAAATAATGAGAAAAAAGTTGATGCCATTCGACGTCTATTGTAATGATTTGTCAAGATCCATATTATGCGGTAGACAATGAGGGGTAGAAACTGTAAGTGCAAAAAATGCAAATGGTTGTTTTTTGTAATCGTAAAGAGATAAATAGATCTAAATAAAGATATCCAGTACGCTCTATTGACTGCAAGTGACAAAGCATAGCTTGTTTCAAACAAGACGAAACATACATCGTTTCGCATTATGCTAACAAGACAAAAACGTGTGCCTGATTAAAGTTGAATAAACAAGAATTGTTTAATTTCATCAATGGAGCCAAAACATGGATACTAGATTATAGAATTCTAGTGGAGATAATAGGTTGTAATTAGCATTGTATAATGAAATTACGCAAAATAATTGCAGGGAATGTTCATTGTGTATCGTAGACTTATTAGAGATTAAATAATGCAGATTAAACGCATACCTAAGCGCATAGAAATTATAACTAGAAGCATCACAAAGACTAATTTCTTTAGATTATCCCATCATATTTTTGCAAACATTAGTAAGCTTACTCACAATATGTTTCGAATAAAAGTAAACTATAAAACAATAGAAATGAGTCAAAGTGAAGTCTAGCAGGTAGCTTATAGGAAATGACGCTAGTATGAGACAATGCACAGCTTAGTTACAACTGGCTTTCAGTTTTTGTTGCTCCTTACAAATGTTATGCTTAACTCTGATATCAATTTACTTATAACACATGAAAGTCATTGACAAATTTCTGTGTAATTGCTACATCCAACATCAATTAAAGTTAATTATACATGCATAGAAATGGAACAAAATCATAGTGCCAGAAATGAATGAACGTTTCAGTATTTTAACAGCTAACCTTTGTTTGCCTAGAAATATATTATACACTTCATTGACGAAAATGCAAATGGTGACTATAGTTGGATTTAAATCGTTTTACCTTGACGGAATATGACTACCTCGCCAAGGCTTGAAACAGCGATTAACCCAAAAAGATGGTCTCTGATGGGGTATGATTCCACGTCTTGGGTATTCTGGACCCAACGCAATACCATTTGTGCTACAGAGCCGATTGGGAAAGTGCTGTTTCAAACCTTGACTATATGATGATGATCCACCAGTTATGACCAGCAAAGTCTTTTTTGCTGGTGGGGGATCCATCATCTGTGCTTCTCCTCATTTCTTGGCAGAGAAGGGGAAGACTTTAATCGAGTATAGGAGTCTATGCTCACTCTCCCGTGTGTATAGGAGCTATGCTTCACTATCCCACAACCTGTATAATATTCGTACTATGGCTCNCAAACCTTGACTATATGATGATGATCCACCAGTTATGACCAGCAAAGTCTTTTTTGCTGGTGGGGGATCCATCTATGTGCTTCTCCTCATTTCTTGGCAGAGAAGGGGAAGACTTTAATCGAGTATAGGAGTCGATGCTCACTCTCCCGTGTGTATAGGAGCTATGCTTCACTATCCCACAACCTGTATAATATTCGTACTATGGCTCATAGTAACTTTACCTCAGCGATTCTGAGTCATGTGACTCTCACACTACCTCATTGATTTCTCGGAGTCACTAATTTTTAGCGACACTGGCTCAATAGAGAAATGAAAATCAGTTAATCGACACTCCAATTATAATGACTTAATACTCTTGTCTGTAGATTGATTCTGAATCGTGAGTCAGTGACAAAGTCATGACTCATAATCTCCAAACCATGATGGTCTTTTACGAGAATTTATTGTATCACCCAATTCTCAACTCCTGAGACACACAACAAATTATGGTGGGATTTAGCTGATACGTGGATGTCGACAACAATATTGATTTTAATTTGGTAACTACTAATTCTTAACTCAACTTGCCTAATTTTGGTGCTAATCGGATATCCATCCCAAATTATCCATACCCAATTTTAAGTCCAAAGCATATAACACCTAGAAATAAAATTGCGCAGAATTGAAAATACAGGTTTCGCCAACTACCATTGAGGCAAATCGCCATCGGTAAATAATTTTTCAAACATTCAAAAAACTTTTTAAAGTACAATCACATGTAACACTCAGCATCATACGCATATGTATTGCTAGGGGAATGTTAAATTTAGTTTCGGATTAATTGGCATCAGAAAATTTCATTTTCGAAAATTGCACAAATATTTTCAAACTAAACCAATAGTCAATTACTTTGTATCCAATCATATCTAATTCTAGAATAATAGCAAATTTAACCTCGGATTACTTTGGCGTTGGAAATTGATTTTTTTTTTAATCTGGAATATCTTTTCAAAATATGCTCTTATCACTTACTCAGTGTTAATACACATCTTTGGTTGCAGGAAAAAAAAATTTTTTTTTTTCAAAAATGGTCAATATTTTATTCAAATAGACTTAAAACAATTATTCAGTGTATACACCGAAATCTGATATCAGCAAAATATCAAATTTAGTCACGGATTAATGTCATCGAAAATCTCAAATATATTTTCAAAATAGACGCACATCCCTGCGTCCGTGGAGAAAGACATATCCAGTTTTAGAAGAAAACAAAATTTAGTTGCCGACCTGCGAAGTGCGTACCGCGTCCCAATCTTTGTCTGCGTGAAGTGTAAAAATGTAAAGAATGGCTACTGACCTTTAGGCAGCGACGCCGTTAACATATGTAAGTACGCTGTTGACAAGACAGGTTTCTACAATAAGGGGTGACCCCTTATATACAAAGTGCCCAAAGTTTTTGGATACCGACTTCATCACACTAGCTTCTCCCTGTTTGTTGTGACTACCTACAGTCCATATCACTTGTGAACAGGCCGATTTTGAGGGCCATGACTGAAATGCTGACAAAATGCTGACGAATGTTACCCCTTATTTGTACTTGATCAGCCTTTTCTCGGTCAGCATTTTGTTAGTATGCATTTTAGTCATGGCCGTCTAAATCGGCCTCTTCGCAAGTGATACGGACTATAGGAAGAAGCTACGAAGGTTGCGTAATCAACCAATTTCTTAATTTTGAATTGATTTGACCGGTAGTACTAAAATTCAAACAATATCACTTTAATAAGCATAACGGACACCCTTCCTTTAGCATGTAAGATTCATGGCTCCCGGCACAAACTTCCTATACTAGAAAAGCTCGGCGGTATTCGCTCCCACTCCCAGTTAGAGCGAATCGAAACAAAAAATAACTAAGGGAGCAAGAGCGAAGCAATACGAACAATTTTTTTGGGAGCGAGAGCGGAGCGTTACTAAAATAACTTTTGGGAGCTAGAGCAGAGCGGAAGGAACGAAATATTTAGGAGCGAGAGCGGATCGGGGGAAACAATCAGGGAGCGAGAGCAGAGCGGGATTACACTAAAAGCGTGTGGGAGCGAGAGCGGATCAGGTGTTATAACACCGACCTGGATACATGTTGCTTCCGAACCATAAGGTATCCAAGCTCGGCGTTTGACTTTGAACTCTGTTGAACCACATATATGTGGCTCTGCTCGGAATCTTGAAATTCTCCCTTGTATAGGTTCACAGCGTACGTGCATTACGTATTGTTCATGTGAACGTCCACAACGCATGTACAATGTGTGATTCATATACAAACGTCCTCTGTGCAGTACAGTTACCTACAACGTGTACTGCTCATATAAACTCCCACTGCGCATACAAAAGTCCTTTGTAAGAGCTAAACCGGACGGATGAAAACGGAGCGAAAGCGACAGCGAAGCGTTTGGTGTAAAAATATTGAAGTTGAGAACGGTGCTGGAAAACTTATTGGAACGAAAGTGGAGCAAATGGTGGCTAAATTTCGGAGCAAGAGCGGGAGCGGAGCGGCATAAGAATAAAAGTTTGGGAGCAAGAGTAGGAGCGGGGCGAGTAGACAATATTTTTAAGGATCGAGGTGGTAATATTTTTAGGGAGCTGGAGGCGGAGCGAAGCGACGCCAAAATGTTTTTAGAGACTAAGAGCGGGAACGAGGGGAAACATTTTTTGGGAGCGAGAGCGGGAGGTAAACCGCCGACCTTTGAATACTAGGGAAAGATGATTCTTCAGCTCTTGACATTGGAACCATGGGAGGGCCAGGAGTGTCAATGGTCAACCGCGAGTATGGCAACCTTAGATGGGCACATGGACAGGATTGATAAACTTAAAGTTTGGTTGTCAAGCAACATTGAAAGTGAAGAAGTTTACAAACAAGTTTGAAAGTTTCTGAGAAGATAGTCTCCGGCCTATTACTCCGATACATACCGACCACCCAAGGTACCTTACCCTCCAGCCTGTGCGGCATCATTTCCAACCTCAATTTTGTCCCCCCAGAATGATGCCTGTGCGGCTTCATTTCCAACCTTGCTCGCGTTGTTGCAACCGAATAAATTCGAATAGTAAATGTGTATAATCTATGCCGCAACTAATGCTCATTAGCTGTTCGTATGATACACATGATGCCTATGAGTTATGCATAGTATGCCCTTATGCTACTCAGACTTACGAGCAGGAGACCTGACTGTACCGAAGTTTTGCCATACATTCGGATTTATAGCAAAATTTCCATACAGACAGGGGTTCTGACTGTATGGAAATTTTACCATATGTGCAGTTGTATCGCAAAACTTCCACACGCGCATGGGTTTTGACTGTATGGAAGTTTTTTCAATTTTGCCAAATTTTTCAATGTTGTTGATCTCATAATTTTCCAATGTTGCCGATTTCATAAGTTTTCAATGTTGCCGATTTCATGATTGTTCAATGTTGCCGATTTCATAGTTTTTCAATGTTGCCGATTTCATAATTTTTCAATGTTGCCGATTTCATAGTTTTTCAATGTTGCCGATTTCATAATTTATCAATGTTGCCGATTTCATAGTTTTTCAATGTTGCCGATTTCATAATTTTTCAATGTTGCCGATTTCATAGTTTTTCAATGTTGCCGATTTTATAATTTATCAATGTTGCCGAGTTCATAGTTTTTCAATGTTGCCGATTTCATAATTTTACAATTTGTGGTAACTGAACGGGCTTGTTCATAATATGCGCAGCTAATAAAATTTTTATCAAGTATATGTGCAACTCAGGCTTAGCATATGGAGACCTTAAGTGTAGCTTATGGGCATCTCGTGACTAAATGGCGAGGCTAAAAACTTGTTATAATCTCATTTTTTGGCACTTAACATTTTTAAGAATGAGAGCCCCAGCTTAGATTGATTCAAGATGACTAAAGACTTCCATCCTGGACATGTCAGTTGCCCACAGATGAGGGATAATAATAGATAAGAAAAGCTCTTGATAAGGTATGAAGTTTTCTGATGACCAATTACTAAGAGAGAAAAATAAAAGGGCCAATCACGAAGGGAGGATATAGATCAATCACGAAGAGAGAATATAGACCAATCACGAAGAGAGGATATAGACCAATCACGAAGAGAAGATGCATGGGAGTTGGTGAAGTTAAGTTTACAAATTACAAATCCGACCCCTTTGAAGCTTTTTAGCCTCAATCACACTGAAGAGCTTTTCCTATCTATTATTATCCTTCATCTATGGACAGTTGCCTACGTTGACCTCATCACTCCAGTCCTTTCTCGTATTCTCCCTTAGCTACCCGCATTCATAAATCGCTGAATCCCTCTCGTCCCTGCCCGCATAATTTCCATACCTCTAAGCATCCATCCCTTGCTAACAAGCCCCAAGCACAAGCAAAATCTCCCCACATTTCTCTTCTCCATACCAACATCCTTCTTGTAACTAGTGTCGCTGCCAGAATTTCTTTTGTATATGCCCGTATTTCCCTTGCTCCTACCTGCATCCTTCTCATACTTTCCCATATCCCTCATCTCGCTGCCTGCATCCCTCCCGTTTCTTTCCACCTCCCTCTTGTACATCCCCGTATTCATTTTGGACCTACCCACTTCGCTCCCGTCTATACCCACATCCTTTGCATATCTTCTCGCATTATCACCGTCCCTCCCCGCATATCTTCCGACTCTGCCTGAATCCACTTTTACATTCCGGAATCTCTTTTGCACATCCCCTTTTCTCTCCTACCGCTTCCCGTATTTCTACCCACATCCTTCCCGACCTTTCTTGAGTCCTCTTGTACATCCCGGCATCACGTTTGCACATGCCCTTATCCCTGCCGTAATTTTTTTCAGGCCTCCAGTCTCTGCCCGCATCCTCCCCATACCCTCCTATATCCTTCCCGTCGCTGCCCGTATCCCTCCCGTTTCTTCCCACATTCCTCTTGTACATTCTCGCAACGCTCCCGTCCATACCCGCATCCTTTCCATATCTTCTCGCATTCTCACCGTCCCTCTCCGCATCCCTCCCGACCCTACCTGAATCCTCTTTTAAATTGCGGCATCCTTTTTGCACATTCCTGTATCCCTCCAGTTCATGCCCGCATCCCTACCGTGATTTACCGCATCCCTCTTTTCCCTTCCCGCATCTCTCCCGTCCCTGCCCACGTTCTTCCCTTGCGGGGTTTTTGTACAGGGAATATGGCTAGATTTATTTAAAAGATGTCAACAACGCTTTTACATATGTTAACTCTAAGCATTTATCGATTGCATTTTTTTCGATTAAACATATTTTTTTCGTCAAACAATTGTTAACTTTACGCATAGGAAGCAATAACTTGCTCAGTTTTTCATGTTTTTTTGTAGTAAATCCCTAATAACTTTTCAACTGTCAGGCAAACTGATATCCAAAATTTTCCAAATTATTCAAAATTAGTTAATTAGAGATGTCACAGAGCCCCAGAAATGTCGGTAAAATTTAATTGGCAAAAATTGAGGTCAAACTGGCAACATTTACAAATGTTAACGCGTATTTTTGATTTCTAAATATCTTTTCAAATCAGACGCATATAAAGTTATGTCCCATGAAAACATCAAATTTATGCGTGGCTTAATTTCCACCGCAAATATTTTTGAATTTCGCAAATATTTACCGAAATAAATCCATGCCACTTTCCTAGTGTGCATAGACATGATTATAATACAATTCCAAATTTAGTTTCCGATTAATTTTACTACGGAAATGTTTTTTCATGGACGTTACATATGACTAATTGAAATAAATTTAGTTTGACAGATAATTGTGATTTACTGAAAAAATAGAAAGGAGGGACAAATTAATTCGTAACTTAATTTGATATGATCCTGCAACCGAATATTAATTTTAAAAGTGAGTAAGGAATCTAAACCTATTTTAAAAAGATAATTCATATTCAACAAAGTAACCGCAATCAAATTTCATAAAACCAGATTTGTGGTTAAATACTGAGTAATTTATATGAGTTTATCTTGAAAAGACTTGTGCAATTTTTGAAAATAAAGTTTGCTTAAGTCTATTAATCCGCGACAAAACCTTATTTCCTTGGCACCACATATACAGAAGGAGTTATGTATGATTGTAGTTTAAAAAGATATTTAAAAGTATCAAACAATTATGTGCCGAATTAAAGCAGCAAGAAAATTGTTACATGTTAAGATAAGAATTTGGTTAGTGATTTGTCAATCAATCCAAAGTTTAACGTAGATTATGACTATGCGATCCATTGTCGGTGGTGAAGACAAATTTTCCAAAATTTTTGCAGATTTGTGCCAAAAAATAATTTACTAGATGTGACTTACCCAATGGTCATTATCTGAATATGATATGAGCAAGTGAAAACATTAATGAATTAAGGACAATGCGAATCTGACATTTATTATTGTGACCAAGACTAGATATTTTATATATTGAGCAATGATTTTTTACGGTGTTCTTTTGTTTTAATTTTAAAAGCTAAAAATATTTCAAATTTAATGGTTGAATGCATCAATTACCAACTCTTGGTATATCTTTTTCAACGGTTATGCCTTTCATACGAACATTCATTACCTCACGGCTCAAATTGAGGCATATCCCGGCAACATAAGCTTTCACGATATGGTTGAAGTGCACGGGTTGTTCTAAAATTGCTACGACTAATTGATTATGAATTAAACATGCGGCTATCGTCTAGCATTTGACTCACTAGTTGAATAATAGGCTAAAGCTGCAGGTTGGCAAACGACTACAAACGAATGATAGGCAGCCGACGTTGGGACTGGAAAGTCCTACTTCTCATAGATTTTTGAGATTAGTGGCTGAATTATTAAAGAACTAGCCGACGCTCGCTTCGCTCGCTTGCTCGCTTAGCTCGCATGGCTAGGGCTGTCGCGGGCATTCCATTAAGTAACGAAAGCAGATCTACAAAAAATGGTGTAGCAGAGTTTGAACAAAGCAGGGAAGCAAACGAGGCAGCGTCTGTCAGTTGAATGTCTTAATGAATGGTATCTGATATGGCTGTATAATAAATAAAATAAATCATGGTTGAGCGTACTTGGGATTTGCCAGCAAAGCCCTGTCCATGCCCAACGTTTAATCAGTAGATAGAGGCTAGGATTTAGTCCTACTTAAAATGGAAATATGTAGAACAAAATTTATAAATTTTGGCTGTTTACAAATTAATTAGTTATCGCTATTTGCAAATTAATTGTTTTGGGCTATTTGCAAATAAAGTCTTACTTCGTTGCTCAAAAATTTCTTTGTTCACGCAATTGACATTANAATTAGTTATCGCTATTTGCAAATTGTTTTGGGCTATTTGCAAATAAAGTCTTACTTCGTTGCTCAAAAATTTCTTTGTTCACGCAATTGACATTAACCATCTACAAATTTATCTTGTCTGAGAGATTATACAACTTTGACTTTCAGGTCACTTTTACTCGGGTACCGTCGTTATCTTTACATTTACCTTTACTCCGGCCGTCAATAAACACGGCGAAGATAAATAAATACCAGCATTTGACAATGACTATCCTTGTGATTTGTTCATTGTCTGCGTTTCCAATCAAATCCAGTGCATTATATTATCTTTAACTTCTTAGAATACCCGCACCCCGCCCGTCGATGCCATCATCCCTTCCACCTACGATAGCATTTTCCCCGTTCATGCCCGCATCCCTCACGTCATTCCTTGGCTCCATTCCGACTAGTGATGGGACTGTTTCGTTTATAAACAAAACAAAATACTGTTTATTGTTTTGTTTCGTTTTTGTTTAAAGNATCAATGTCGTCCATGACCGCATCTCTTCCGTGCATGCCTTATTCCTCCTGTCCCTGCCTGCATCCCTTTCGTACATGCCTACACCCCTTCCACACATGCCCGCATTTCTCCCGTCCCTGTCTCTATTCATCTCCATGCTCGCTCCTTCCCTCCAATTTCTTATCCACATTGTGGTGAAGACCTTCACCTTCATGTGATGAACGGGACTGGACCTCCCGCTCACCACACACAACAACAACACAGCTGCTGCTGTGTTCTTCTTCTTCTTCTTCCTCCCTATATATTATTATTATTATTATGATTATTATTATCTATAGGTATATACTTACCTGTGTAGAGTCTATCCCTGTGGATAGACTCAGTTAGCATTTGACCGTTGGGAAAAGCAGAGCTTTTATCTGCTCTTCCATTNACGGGACTGGACCTCCCGCTCACCACACACAACAACAACACAGCTGCTGCTGTGTTCTTCTTCTTCTTCTTCCTCCCTATATATTATTATTATTATTATGATTATTATTATCTATAGGTATATACTTANGCCCGTCGATGCCATCATCCCTTCCACCTACGATAGCATTTTCCCCGTTCATGCCCGCATCCCTCACGTCATTGCTTGGCTCCATTCCGACCTTGCCCTTAACCCTGCCGTACACGCCCTCATTCCTTTCTCCATGCTCGCAGGCCCCCATCCGTACCATGCATCAATGTCGTCCATGACCGCATCTCTTCCGTGCATGCCTTATTCCTCCTGTCCCTGCCTGCATCCCTTTCGTCATTGCCTACACCCCTTCCACACATGCCCGCATTTCTTCCGTCCCTGTCTCTATTCATCTCTATGCTCGCTCCTTCCCTCCAATTTCTTATCCANCAAGGGTCAGGGGTCAACATCAGGACCTCATTCCCCACAACATATCCCTTCCGTCCCTGTTTCCATCCCTCCAGACCCTGCCAGCATCCCTTCCGTACATGCCAGATCGCAAATTCATTAAAAATATTAAGGTAGTATGCCAAGCTAACCCAAAATATATTGGGTTTGTTTGCCAATTTCACCCAAGAAAATCGGATCGGATCCCTGTTTCACCCACAGAATACTTTTCGCTTATGCGTAGTTCACTCAAAAAGTAGCATATTGGGATCATATGCCAACTCACCAAATGTATATTGTGTACATATGTCAAATTAATTCAAAGTATATTGTGGGATATGTCAAATTCGCTCTAAAAATGTAGTATGCTAGGTTCACTCAAAAATATTGGTTGTATCGCAATTTCACACAAAGTGTATTGTGGGCGTGTAGAGTATTCATTCAAAGTATATTAGCGTTATATGGCAAGATTAAGCAAATATATTAAGTTCGTATGCCAATACGAACAATACGAAACTATACTTGCAATCGTTTTCTCAAAATTTATCAACGTCGTATACGAAGTTCACCCATAATATATTTCGCATGTATGCCATGTTTCCTTATTAAATATTGTATTACCCTAAAAAATTAGGGTCGTATGTCAGGTTCACCCAAAAGATATTTGGGTCGGACATCAAATTCACCATAAAAATTTGGGGTATGCGTTAGCTTAATCCAAAAAATATTGGGTGGAGTATGCTAAATTCACTAAAATATATTTTTATCGTAGGCCAAGTTCACGCAGGTATATTGAGGTTGCATGGCAAGTTTACTCAAAGTATACTGTGTTTCGTATGCCAAGTCATTCAAATATTGTTGGGTGTCGTATGCCAAGTTTACCCGTAAAATATTGGTGTTGTATGCTAAGTTCACATGTAAAGTTAGAATTGTATGCCGAGTTCACCATAAATTTGGATTTTATGCCAAGCTTACCCAAAATAATTTTGGGATCAAATACCATATACAAATTTATCCGTACCAGGTACACTTCTGAAGTTATTTTTTACCCTTCCTGCTCGACTCCCATTTTGAAGTTAGTATACTATGACGTTTTATGCAAGACAGTTTACAAAAAGAAAATTAAAAAATACTCTTATAACTGTTAGGTTGAAGTAAACAAAAAAAATTGAACTTGCATTTCACAAGTTTTTTTGTACGTCTTGCTTGATGTACGCGCCATTAGCCATCGGGCATTGTTCCGTTATTCGTCCATTTGGCTCTCAAAAATCATTACTGTCATCATTCCAAACGTCATAGTGTAACGGTCAACTTAAAATGAAGCCCTCTTCTTCGTCATTAAAATGAAGAACAATTTGAAACGTTGCAAATATCACGGGGGTAGCTTTATAACATTAATGTATAGAAGAACCATTAAGTTTTTGTCGCTCAGTACATGTACCATAGAAATTATAAGCAACCGGGAGCCATGAAATAACCGTCAAAATTGCCATTTAGTATTTCCATAATTGAACATTATGATGCAGTTTCAACATTTTGTATAGATAATTACCTGAACTGAATAGATAATTACCATATACAGTTTGTAGTATATCGTATGAAGCAGTCTCAGTAGGCATCACTTCTGAACTCGTGCATTCTACAGTGTGACAACAGTTTTCCGCTAAATTTGGCGCCTATAGACTTAAAAGCTTCACTCTCCTCCACTAATTTGAGTAACATTTTTACACCTAAAATAATAGCAATATTAATCTCATTTTTAAACGTATACTTTCAAAAACAAGAAGTTCATTTTGCGACAATAGTGTTCTGAGTAAAAACAAGTAAAGAGAGATAATTAAAAAATGTGGCATTCTACCGTACCTGCTATTAGTCGAGGCATATCTTTAGGATCACTAAACGGTCGTGCGTCTAAAAATATCAAATTCTGAGCACTTTCAAACTTAAATCAAAACTTAATAGACATACCAATGAGCGGATCAGAAAATGGGTTGTTGTCTTTCAGTTTTACCTCACCAATACTTTTAGGACGACCTAATATTGGAATAAGAGTAAATCCATCGGTGCCCAATCCGGGCTCCACGATTTCCTTCAAAATTTCAGTTTTGATGCTGAGAGCCCTTGCAAAAGAAGCAGTGACTAAATCAGAAGAAGCGACTGGAACTTAAAATGTTTGAATATCTGGCCAGTCTATTTCTGAGGTGTTGGATGAGCTAAAAAATGCTTGACCAGTGATACCAAGTGCAGATGCCAAAATGCCTGAAATAGGAACAAATTCGAATAGAGTGCTAGACACAATTATAGACGAGCGAGAAACTACTACTGCCTCTTAATCTCTGCTGGAGAAATTTTTTGGTTGTAATTATATTCAGGTATTTCTATACTAGAAAAAAATTTTCGGTCCGGTCCATCGAGATATTTCTTGATGAAAGTTCATGCAATAGTAGTGGATTAGATATTTTGTAACAACTAACTATAACAAAAATTCAAAACTAATAGTTTTTCAAATAGAACGTGTTTCAGAATATATTTTTGATACACTCATGCTTTAGAATAATGTCCCAGAAATATGTTCCAAAACTATATTTTTCAATAGATCATAACTTTTAATCCTTTAGTAACAGTTGGATTTAAAAATTCGCCTGCATACTTTTGCATAGTCCATTTAAAAATATGATTTGAACCGAAATATTTTTTACTAGTATTGACATACATGTGGTCATAATTTTAGCCGAACACTGCTTCCTCCAAAAAAGAGAACGAGTCAAAAGTAGTTGCTTGCTCGTTTGTTATTGTGCCTCCAACTAATTTCTAAGTGAAACTTACCAGTCCCATTGGTAATATATTGATAAAATGTTCCAAATCCCATATCACGATCCATCATGAATGAACTAAATTCGTTTGAAGTAAATGGATACAACATAATTGTAAAATGATCTTGTAAATCCTTACCCACTGGTAAATCAATTTTTGGCTTAATCTATGAAATATGCAATCATTTTTATATTCTTTTTATTGCAAATTGCTTGACTTTTGCATCATATTGTGCTTACCTTGATGGCTTTTAGTTCATCTTTTGGTCCAATTCCAGATAACATCAAAAGTTTTGGTGAATCATATGCGCCAGCGCTCAGAATTATTTCTTTCGATGCTCTTACAAAATGCTTCTGTCCATGACGGACGTACCATATGCCAACGGCTTTGCCAGAACTGTCAAGTTTTATCTTTAAACAGAATAAATTAAGTTAGTCAGTTTATACAAATTTGACAAGAGCAAAAATGTTTTTATGGTTAATTCACTCGTGATTCAATATACAAAAAAAAATACAAAAATGCATTACAAAAGAAAAGTGATTGTATGAACATTTCTTTAATAGTGTTGTACATTAGGGATTTTTACATTAATAATGAATTGGATGGCCTTGGTTACAGACAAAAATTTAGGCAAATCTGACAGACTCGTCTTGCCATCGCTAAAACTGTAATTTGTCTTTTGCTTGTTTACTTTCGTTGCATGTGAATACTTTGAGATTCTGAGATTCTTTCTTGATGAAATCTTGCCAAGAATTCCTACGTATGTTGATCGACGACGACCGTTGAATGTTGTGAATTCCGCACCTCCAAATCCTATTGATACGTATAAAATATCTGCGTTTATCAAAACCGTAGTGTACTCAGGTAGAAAAACGAAACTCCAGCTTTAGAGTTTCAAAATCTGTCACAAAGTATACATTTGCGACGTATTTTTAGCTACAAAAAGTGAACCAAACTTTCATAGCAATGATTTTTAGTAACACCAGCAGTCCATAATGTGTCAAAGTTTGTGACATACAACCAATTTTTGATTATTCGAAAAATCATTCCGCCAAAATTGCGCTTTTCAGTTGATCTCACTGTATATACAAAACTTGTTTTGTGAAAATTGAGCTTACCGCTTGTTTGCGGTCCGTTGGCATCTAATACATTAGTATATCCAATTTCTCTACCAGGTGTAGTAAACGCATCTTGAATTGCAGATTGCCATCCTACTTTTTCAACAGTAAGGAATCCGTATGGGGAGTTCTGGTAATGTTTTGCTTCAAATTTCATTAAAAATTTGTTTATACCATGTTAGAATTTTATGCATTAAATGAACTTCTTACTATTTTTCTTAAAGCTTCCACGGTACTCTAGTATTGATTTTTTGAAAAAAGGTAACACATTCTCATATTTCCAATCTTGGTCACCGGTAATATTTGCCCAATTGTCGTAGTCCAATGGGTGTTCACGTAAGTACAACATATAATTCAAACTGCTTGAACCTCCCATCACTTTCCCCCGATTGTGATTATTTTGCTGCAACCAATACACTTTTAGTTAAATTGAGATGTTGATATACATTTGTTGAATTTGTAACTGCAACACTAGTTCCGGGATTATATAACTGAGAGTAATTTTTTCTTGTACAGTAATTCTATCTATCAAACCATAAAATTTGATGAAATAAATGATTCCGTTTGTATTGAATCAAAACATTGCAGGTTATAAAATGTCAATTTTTAGAAAACATGTGGATACAATTGATCACCTGTATATTTTTTGGAAAAATTTACCAAATTGTGGCAACCGAGTGCAACATTTTTTTGTGGAATTGACTTGTAATTCCAGTCATGCTCATTGTAACCCAACAAGTCTTGCGCATATGCTGGAATACTGCTCAAGAATATGGAATCTCCGCCAGCTTCAAGTAAAAGTACTTTGTGGTTTTGTGACAAACGATATGCAACAACCGTCCCACTGCTGCCAGATCCAACTGAAAATTAAAAAATGATGTAGTTCTAACTTTTTACAGTTTGATAAAAACACTATCAAAATTCAATTGGTGTAACCCCAAGATTGTTAAATATTCACAGCTGTTGATAATTTTTACACAAATACGTTTACCATAAAAATAGAGTCGTATCTTTTCGGTAGATTACAAAATTAAATGTTTAGTTAGACATTCGAATTTTTCTGAAGCAATATTTAAAAATCTTGGTTTTGAATTAAAGTGTTTCAATAATGGAATAAGCATTATAATTTTTATGAGGATATTACTAACAATAAAATCGTAAATTTCAGTAGACGCGTCTATGCTGAATAGATTTTCTGCACAAACGTAATAGTAGTTATATAAACTAAAAATACCCACAATAATTGGGAAAACTGCAACGATTGCACCAAGAATTAACGGAGCTGTTTGCATGTTTGTCGAAGTTTTGTTAATAATTAACATTCAATACTTTAGCAAACATGATCTATAAAGGGAACATTATTTACAAATTATCAAGTGTACTTAAAATTTAACATAACATATATAAATATCTTCCTCCTTTGCAGTTTGGGACATGCCTTGCATGTCCAAAATAATGATAAAGAGTTTGTGGATTAATCAATTGATAACCTAGGTACCATAAAACCTTGTAGATAAGCCTATTCAATTATACCGCTCACTCGTGTATGTTTTCCAATTTTTGCTACACAAACTATAAAAACTAGATATCGTTTGGAACAAATATTTCTTTCACTTTTTGAACTCCACCCACTCCAGGTTTAACTCATGTTTCGAGGGCATCCACCTCGGCTACTGATCATAGTTGGGCAAATTATGAGGAAGGGATCGGGTGGATGGAAAAATTGATTTGTATGTTTTAAATGACTCAATATTAGTGCTTTCCATGACTCCCTGTCAGAGTCACTGATTGGAAGTCATGACTTTGACTCTAAATGTTGTGAGTCGATTCCTGGAGACATGACTCTTACTCCCGAGTCACGTAATACAAAATATGGAAACTCGGGTAGGAAAATCCAAAAGAAAATTTATCTATTCATTTAATAGTGAAAGTAGATGAGTAAAAATAAGTCAGATATGTTAATTTGTGCATGCTTGAAAAGAGTCATGAATCTGACTCTCAAACACGGAGTCATATTAAATGACTCCTGACTCCAAAAAATCCTGAGTCAGAGTCATGGAGAACGCTATTAAATATTCAGTCGACTCTTATTCTGGGTTACAAATCAAAATGTAATTTACTTTAAAGCTAATTTTCAATAAAATAAACATCCTTGCACAAATATAACGGGGACTGGAAGGTATTAATTTTTTTTAAGGAAGGACGGGGACGGGACGAGACGGGGAAGTATTTTTTTCTGAAAAGACGGGGACGGGAAGGGGAGGCCTTTTATTATAAGACTGGATAAAAAGTTTTTAACTAAAGACGGGACTGAGACGGTTGATTTTTGTGCCAAATACTGGTATATAGGTCACTAAATGACTCCTGACTCTCAAGATTCCTTGGAGTCAAGAGTCAGAATTAGAGTTTTGGAGAACACTACTGAGAATATGTGGGTATTAGAACTGGGTATTGTTTAATTTCATTTAGCCCAACTACAAACTGACAATATAAATAACTACTGCTATGATTGACTAATTNGGTATATAGGTCACTAAATGACTCCTGACTCTCAAGATTCCTTGGAGTCAAGAGTCAGAATTAGAGTTTTGGAAAACACTACTGAGAATATGAAGTGGGTATTGTTTAATTTCATTTAGCCCAACTACAAACTAGTTGTTTTATCAATAATTATTTTTTAAATTAATTAACTATTAACTTGTAAACCCAGAGTAAGACTCGACGGACTATTCAGTTAAAAACACAAAACCATTCCTTCATCCACCCAATCACTTATCCATAATTTGCCCAAATATGAGTCGCACCTGAGGTGGGTGCTATCGAAACAGAACTGAAACCTGGAGTGGCTGGATTTCAAAAAGTGAAAGAAATATTTGTTCCAAACGATAGCAATCCCTTGCATATAGCTTTCACTTCATATTAGTGTCATATTAATATCACTTCATTTTACAAAATCCTTCAATCAATTAAGAGTATACATAAATTTCGTAAACCGCTAAACTTCGTGCATTCCAAAATAGAATAATTGTTTTAATTAAATACGGATTTTTTAAGAAAACTTACTATCTCTATATTTATATTCAAATTGATTTAAAAAAACTTAAGAATACTCAAATTCTTTAACTCACTCAAGCATTCAAAGTATGTCACAGTTACTTAGCAGAAGCTGTAAGTATACAAACTAAACACATTATATATATATTGGGCAAAGTTCAGAAATTATGAATACTGCAAACATTTTGTAAAGATTGAGAGTGGAAGAAAAATTATAAGAATTTACAGGAACTCCAAGTCGCATCCTTGAATACTTGTCTAGTGCTCTCATTCAGTGTTTTAGCTATACAACCAGGTTTGGATTTTTTTTTCAAAAAGTACAATGTTCTTCAGACCCCTTTGTGAACATGAGTATTATTAAACATAAGATAACTCTGCCCCACACATCCATCACTTACAAATCACTTATTGGTTTGGTTTTGCAGTAAAGCTATACCTAATTGTAGTTTAGTGACTCACGCTGGTCAGCGTGTGAATTTCAACACTGCTCAATAGGCAAACTAAATACATTCAATGCATAATCAAACTTTCATTCCTGCTAACATACTCAAGATGTAGTATAAGCGTCTCCCACACAATATTAAACTTATTCTCAACAATTACAAACAATAAAACGGATAATCGACATCGAAAATGCATTATTACTAAATAAAAAGCATAATTACGAAAAATGTGTTATGTGCGAAGTAATTCACTAGTTGAGTACATTCTTGTCTAAGTCGTCCTTGGCTTATGTGTTTACACTTTGACTCGCATGATGTTTCATGTAGGTAGTATGACGTTCTAATACCATGTCAAGAAACATTAAATTTGGTTCAGCTTTATTTTTAAATAACTACAATAATAATTATCATAGTAATCGAAAAATCATCCATAGTAACAACCAGATCTTTGTTTCGGTTACAAATGAAAAAGGTCTAGAATTGTAACATTAGAAATCGGACCCGGCGGTTGTATACGCGGAACAGTTTTTGATTCATCTTTCGTTGTTAGAAAAAGTTTAATAAACATGGTGGTACCATTCTAGGCGACTTGTAATAATTTTTTGCTGAGGCTGAGTGTTGCCCCTTAACACACAGAAACAAACAACTTCAAGCAACTCACTTCCAAAAACCTTTTAAAACTTGTTAGAACAATTTTACTGATACAGCAAAAATCTGCACGTTCAATCAGCAACTTTTCTTTTGAAAGTAATTAAGTTATTTGTATCACTTTTTTTGTAGCTTTGTTTGACGAAACTGATTGTCCATGAGAAAAAGTTGCTTCTTCCTCATTCGTTGCTTTTATACATTATATACTTGCAAATTATATATCATATATATGTACTCAATTGAGTACGCATTAGACGTTTACATGCGCAGTGCGCATTGTCTTGCAGTGTACGTGTGCTGTGCTGTAGGCATTTTAAGTGAACATCCAACGCATACATGCACAGTATTCGCCAAATATGAGGTGGTTATGCAACACATCACTATTCCTTTTACAACGCTTTATTCCTAATTCGTACTCTCAAACAAACTGTTGGATCTATACAAATATTAATAATTTAGGTTTTGTTAAACTGCCTTTGTCGTGTGTGAATTTCCCCCAGTGCGGATAGAAAACAAGTTTCGTGAAAAGGTGAGAAATTTTGATTTCAATACAAATTAAATTAGTTTATTAGATTCGATAGGTTGATGTTTATTTATCTTTGTCGCGATTATCATACACGATGATAATCTACATTAATGCTTCTACAGAGACTGAACAGTTACTATTAGATCACTTTCTCACCCAAAATTTTATTAGACGGAAAGGTTTTTGGAATGATAGGTGAGGACAATTTGCTTGCTGTGGCTCTTAACATCAGTCCTACGTTTTTTCAAATTTTAAAGCACCCTCCTGACCATGTCAGGCGACGTTTTGTCCCACTCTTCATTGAGAATTTTTTAGAGCCTTTTGAGTGTCGTCGGCTTATGATGAAACATGCGTCGTTTCAACAAACCAAATCCAAAGAAATCATTAGGGCCTGGCTTGTTACTTGACAGGTAATTTCCGAGTTTTTTTTATCAGGTTTGGACCTTCGGTTATTCTTAATTCTTTCACGTAGGTCTGGGTCACTTTCGCAGTGTGCAAACTCGCAGTATCGTTGTGAATTAAAATTTTTGCTCTTTTCCATGGTAAAAAGTTGGAATTTTCTGTCACCAATGGCTTCAAAACTTCGTCAACATATCGTTGAGCGATTATGTTGACTTTCGGTGACACTTTAAAGAGAGCTAAGGGTCCACGCCACAAGGTGACCCAGGCAACCATAAGTTGAGAAACAAACCTTTTTTGTTTCACATATCGTACGTTGTCCATGTTATACTAAACATCAACATAGTGGCTAAATCTACACCTTAAATTTTATTCTTTCCATATTTTTGTGTTGGCTATATTGTCACAAAAGTTGATGCAAAAGCGGGCAAAACAGTTTTGATAACCATGTAATTTGGAATGTTGTAATCATGACTCCTATGTACTTGCATTTTTTGTGATAATCAGCTATGCTGCTAAGTTGTTGCTCCTAAATTCAGCGAAACATGAACATTTTTATCATTATGACTATGGAATTTATTCAGATTTCTCAAAGTATACTGCTGAAAAATATGTCATCTAAGACACTGATATAGCGTATTGAGTTGTCGAAACATTTACTGTTGGAACCAGTGATGATTAAAAAATTTTCGAGTAGAAGCATTTGTTATCATCGAGGTACTGGAAGTAATGGAATTGATCAGAAACGAGATACTGTGAAGCCCAGTAGTCCAATATCATGTCCGCTCCTTTCTCACCAATCATAATTGCAGCAGCATTTGTGTTAGCATTAACAAGTACTGGCATGATAGATGCGTCAATGACACGAAGTCCTCGAGTTTTTAGTACCCTAGAATTTAGTCCAGCTCAATATTACCAATAAATGCACAATAAGATAAATTTGAATAGGTTACATAAGTTAAGTAAACTGACCTCAACTTTGAATCGACAACTGCTAATGGGTCATCCTTGCGTGACATTTTGCAAGTTCCCACTGGATGCCTGCAATTCAAATAGCATCATGTTTGCAAAATCCGTCCTTAGTAAAATAAATCAAAATTCTACCCAACTAGTAGGCATTCAGGCATTTACCAAAGTATTAATATGTAATGCAGGTAATAAACGTAATGCATTAATATGTAATGCATGCAATGCACTGATATGTAATGCAAGAACGCAAAAATATGCAATGCGTTGGTGGAGCCACAACTGTGAAAATAAACAAAAAAATTTGGACATCTGTGCTATTCGAGCACAGAAGTCCAAGCATTGTTCATTTCATCTCGCGCAAGGCTTCTGCTTCTTTTGACCTAATCATATTCTCGACAAAGGGACTAGAACATTACCATATGGAATTTGTAGCGTATCTAATGTAGCAGTCCCAGTAGGCATCACTTTTGAACTCGTGCATACTACAGTGTGACAACGGTTTCGCACTGAATTTGGCACCAACATTCTTAAATGCTTCACCCTCCTCTACCAATTTCAGCAACATCTTTACACCTGAAATAATAATATCAACGTCGTCGTTCAATATGGATGTATCACTATGGATGTATTAGATGCCTGAAATTTACTTTGGTATCATATACTGATTGCCGGGAATGAAACCCCAACCCCAACTTATATGATGTATGCGAATTTGTGCTAGTTGCAAGTTCAAATTGGTAATAGTGATATCTACGTTTTGATACTGGTTGATTGACTTCAAACTTTGCATGACTCCTTTAAGATATTATAATCATTGTTTAAATTAGGTAATGATTTGATCTATTCGGCCTTGGGATTTTGAAATTTGCAATTAGCGTTACGTTTGACGTCTTCTAATAAACGTAGAAACAAGTTGTGCCGCCTCTAAATAATGCTAATAATACCTCCAACAAGGTGTATGCAAAGCCAATCAAGCAGAATCGTTGACACTAGTAATGCTAACTTTGACTCCATTCATCCGAGAAACCACATGCAGACGTTTTAACTCGTAATACCGACAGTAATCATATTGTTCGATATTCTGAACAACATATCTATTATTTATTTCTCTAGAAGAAATCTATCAAGAATAAATAGCGGGTTGGGCATAAAAGCTGTCATCAACTTTTAGAGAAAAATGTTTATTTTTGTTTATTTTATACGTCATCGTTTTATTTCACCGTTTTTATAGAGTATTTCACTAAAAATTGAAAAGGCTGAATAAGAAAAGCATTTGTTATTTTAATTTTTTTTAATTCCGTTTACAAGCACCAAAACAGTATATTATTCTTATAAGATAAAATTGAAATTAGTATTGGAAAACTAATGTTGTGAATTTTCCAAACAAGAATTAACATTCTAACGCTTCAAAGCTTTAAATGGAGTTTTAATCAACCATTGAGTTCAAATAGTTAGTTGAAGTAATGGTTAATAGTTATTAGTTTTGTAAGTTTATAGTTAAGTTAAGTTTATAAGTTATAGTTTANCTAATGTTGTGAATTTTCCAAACAAGAATTAACATTCTAACGCTTCAAAGCTTTAAATGGAGTTTTAATCAACCATTGAGTTCAAATAGTTAGTTGAAGTAATGGTTAATAGTTATTAGTTTTGTAAGTTTATAGTTCAAATAATGAACTTGTTTGCGCTTTTCTGCTTACCAAAGATGGATGACTCCCTCTAACGCAGTTTGCTGTTTAGTTTTAATAATATGACAAGTAAGTGTTCTCAAATATAATATTTAATTTCACAAATTATATGTCAAACTGATCATAACTATTCTAACTAAATTGCAAGAATTCTGTGATTTATTACATCGCAAGGGTCATCAAAATTTACATTAATAATCAATATTTTCCGATTCGTTGAATTGGACGGTGAAACCGCACAAATGCCTCTAATCAATGTTGAGCAATATCTAAGTGCGATGTTACTCAATTTTCTTGTGAAATTCAAACGCCAGAAGGTACTGTACTATTAATGTGCTACAAATAATAATCTCCCTGATCCAAATATGAGAAAACCAAGTGAAATTTCTCGAAATAAAATCTCGCCAAAAGGTGGCTAGTAACGAGAAACAAAATATGCCTTTTAAACCCTTTTAGTTAATAGACACATATCTAGTTTTATTTGGTCCTGGCATTGAAATTTTAGCGAGATTTGATTTGGAAAAAGTTCTCATAGTTTCTTCATTTTTTCTTCGAGTTCCTTCCAACATCATCTGGCTGTTAAACTATGTTGGCAGTTCGTAACATCGCAATTAAGTATTGCGATGAATTTCATAGTAATCATATATGCAATGTTATAGGTCAGTCAGACGAAACAAGGGTATCGTCATACTACATTCTAGCGGCAAAACTAAACCGAATCGTTTCGCTGGCAATGTTAGTTTCACATGGACGTCATAATAAAATTGGCTGGAGCTTCTGGAATTTTTTATGTGAAAAAAAGAATAAAATTGATTATTTTGATTCAAAAATGTCATTCTACCGAACAACTTAAAAAATTGCATTTAAAATTTCTATATAAAGTAAATCTTAACTTTTCCACTGTGATACAAATCATTACATGATAATGCAAACAATATTTTAGATGATTGATCTTATAAAACTAAATTGGTGTTTTCTGCATGGAATGAGAAACGAATCACAAAAGATTAAATTAAGCAAGTGCGTTTCTTACCCGGCGTTCTTTAATTGTTAATTTTAAACATGTAGCAGTCAAATTCGGAATTTCTTATAATGCAATTACCCACACAGCTCACATCAAAAGCAAGTCGCTCTCCCTATTGGCATCTGAAATCTAGTTAACTCTAAAAGAGGCCAACCAGAATTTAGTTTTGCCTCAGAAACAAACTTGTTATCAGACTGATCTCCTTAAATATGCGAATATTGTAACTATGCAAATGATTGAATGCTGACAGAGGGTTTTGACGCTGAACATCTCAAACTGGGTGAGTTCATTTACTGTAATTTAATCGTTTCCATACCTGCTATTAAACGGGTCATATCATCCGGATGACTAAATGGCCTTGGGTCTAAGAATATAAAAATTTTAGCACTTTTGAGGTTACGGTGAAGAAAGTAATGCAAATACCAATTAATGGGTCAGAAAAAGGATTATTGTCCTTTAACTTCATTTCGCCAATGCTTTTGGGACGACCTAAAATAGGCGTCATTACGAAACCATCGGTTCCAATCGTAGGGGTCATGAGTTCTTCAAAAACTTCAGTTTTGGTACTTAGAGCTCTTCCAAATGAGGCAATGATTAACTCAGAAGAAGCCACTGGAAATAAAAACGTTTGAATATCCGGCCAGTCCGTTCCTGAAGTATTGGATGAGCTGAAAAATGATTGACCAGAGACACCGAGTGGAGATGATAGCAGTCCTAAAATAAATACAATAATAAATAATTTTTAAACGACCAACTAAATCTTACCAGTTCTTTTGGTAATATATTGAAAAAATGTTCCAAATCCAATATCACGATCCATCAACAATGAACTATGTTCGTTTGAAGTAAATGGATACAACATAATTCCAAAATGATCTTGTAAATTCTTCCCCACAGCTAGGTCAATTTTCGACTTAATCTTTCAAATATAACAATAATATTTGTGTCCTTTTTATTATAAATTTTTTGACTATTACGTACTACTGCTTACCTTGATGGATTTTAGTTCATCTTTAGGTCCAACCCCTGATAACATCAAAAGTTTTGGTGAGTCATATGCCCCAGCACTTAGAATTATTTCTTTAGATGCCTTCACAAAATGCTTCTGTCCATGACGAACGTACCATATGCCAACGGCTTTACCAGAAGTGTCAAGCTTTATCTTCAAAAACATAATAATGACTACATTAAGTTAGTTTCACACGAGCAAAACAAAAACATTTTTTAATTAATGAAACAGTTAAATTCATTAGAAATTAGTTTGTTTCATGAAACCAAGTACAGTAGTACATAGTAAATAACTGCTTGCATATTACAGAAAACATTTTTTTCCACTGTTTTTATGCTTTTGCGTTAAAGTATAAAAAATAAAGAAATTTTTGGCGATAATTCTTGTGTTTTAGAAAATCATAGGGTAAAATTAACAAATTTGTAAATGATGCATTGGATATGTTTTTACTTTTGTAGCATGTGAGTATTTTGAGATTCTTAAATTTTTTCTGGATGAAATTTTGCCAAGGATTCCAGCATACGTTGATCTACGCTGACCATCACAAGTTGTCATTTCAATCTCTCCAAACCCTATTAACTCAAATATTCTCAATTAAAAAAAACTATATTAAAAGCGAACAGCGAAGCTGGAGAGTTGTTTTCTTAATAAATAATTTGTGTGGTGTAAGTAGAGTTTACCACTTGTTTGCGGCCCATTGGCATCCAGCGGTTTAGTATACCCCATTTCTTCACCAGATTTTTCAAACGCATCTTGAATAGGTGACCTCCAATTTATTCTTTCAACAGTTAGAAACCCATATGGTGAGCCCCCGTAATGTTTTTCTATAAATATAATTAAAAACAATTTTTTTGACGCTCTTTGAAAAATACAAGGTAATTAACTTGTTTTTACTATTGTCTTTGAATCTCCCACGGTACTCCAGAATTGATTTTTTGAAAAATGGTAGCAAATTTTCATACTTCCATCCGGGGTCACCGGTAATATTTGCCCAACTGTCGTAGTCCAGTGAATGTCCTCGAAGGTACATCATATAGTTTAAAGTACTGGAGCCTCCCATTACTTTACCTCGATTGTGCCTAATTTGCTGCAATGCAAGTACTTGATTAGAATGGGGCTACTAGAGCATGAGTGTATACATTTCAATTTGTAAATTTTTCAAAATAATGCATGGATTTTATGACTGTTACAAATAACTTTTGTTTGGCAAGATAAAACAGAAGTTTTATAATCTTTCAATACAGAACGTTTGATATTGTTCAAAAAACTGTCAAACAAATTGCTGCTCTGGAATTTTTCTTTACCAATTTATCTATCCAATGCCAAAGGTAGTGAGAATAAGTATTTGAATATTTACCATATTCTCGTGACCAAGTGCGACATTCTTCTGTGGAATGGATTTGTAATTCCAATCATGCTCAGTATATCCCAATAAGTCTTGCGCAAAAGCTGGAATACTGCTCAAGAATGTAGGATCTCCACCAGCTTCAAGTAGAAGTACCTTATAGTTTTGCGATAAACGATAAGCAACTACGGCTCCACTGCTGCCTGCCCCAACTGAAATGAAAGAATTTTTCTAACACCTCGTATAACATAATCCAGTCGATATTGGTGCAAACTTTTTTTGTTAGTTGGTTGCTTTTTCCATAGGAACAACTAAATTTGGATAAAAACTAAAAATATACCCCGGTCGCAAGAGGCTCATTATTTTTACTCATAATTTTAAATACCATCCTTTCCCAAAAGCGATTTTTAAGTGGGATTGAGGGAAAATATACGAGAACAATTCATCTTTAATGAACTTGTAACTCGTTGCTGAAACAACAAACTTTCCAAGAGTCGCGTGTATAACATGCACGATGTCTAGATAGTGCGAAAAAGAAAATTATTGCGAACGTTCTTAATAAAAATTATGTGCAATACGAGCTTAATCAAGCAAGCATGCCGGATATCCGCGCCGGATATCCGATATCCTGCAAACCTGCCGAATATCCGATATCCGGCAAACCTGCCGGATATACTATCCGTACACACCTAGTTACGAGTTTTTGAAAATTGTAATTTTCGAATGTAGTTTATAGACACTACCGGAAAATACGTGTTTCAAAAAAAATCCAATATTCACAATTTAAAAAAATCAGTAATTTTCTAGTGATCTTAAATACTTGATTTATTCTACTTCCTGTACTAGTGTTGAATACTTACAACTCTAAAATTATCAAGACTTTTCCTGAAAAAAATTATAAATAACAACTTTCTCTGCAAAAAAATTAAGCTGCTTTCTCCACCAAAAGGGTCACAATTCTCTTTCTTAGGATTAATTAATTTCGGACGGACTGTAGTAATTACAAATTTGTTTCATCTACTTTCGCTTGCTTTCCTCTTGTCTGAGATGAAAATTAGAATAAGACGGATTACAACTTTAAAGAATAACCATCTTCCGGGGGAATTAATTATTGATGTTGCTATAGAGAAATTTATCAAACAACGAAAAAAGTTTGCACCATTATCCACTGAATTATGTTATACGAAGTGTTGGAGCGGACAATATGATCATGATCAAATGATAACACTTGATTATAATTACAGAATACTAATTTTCGTCTATAATTAAACGAATAAGTAGTCAGTATCATATTGTAATAGATTGCAATTTAATGATTAATATTACTATTAATTTTTCTAGAAAATTAGAAATTAATTTTTCTAGGTATTTTTTTAGAAACTCTTTTAAGAATTTTCATTTNGAATTATGTTATACGAAGTGTTGGAGCGGACAATATGATCATGATCAAATGATAACACTTGATTATAATTACACAATACTAATTTTCGTCTATAATTAAACGAATAAGTAGTCAGTATCATATTGTAATAGATTGCAATTTAATGATTAATATTACGATTAATTTTTCTAGAAAATTAGAAATTAATTTTTCTAGGTATTTTTTTAGAAACTCTTTTAAGAATTTTCATTTNATTAATTTTTCTAGAAAATTAGAAATTAATTTTTCTAGGTATTTTTTTAGAAACTCTTTTAAGAATTTTCATTTGCAATTTTATTGTGAATTCTCTTAGAAATTTTTCTAGAAATTTTTGCTTGATTTTCCCATAACTTATAGGAATTAAATGTTCAGATTAAATGATTACAGAAAGATTAGACAAAATTTTTTATTTTCCCCTTATGGAAGACGTACATGTAGCATGTAGCCCACTAAAAAGTGGAAACAGAAGTCTGCGTTTCATTCCATTTCAATAGAATACATTTAGAGAAAATTCATTAATTCTCTTTACTTTCTCTTATTAACATTTTGACACATGTGAAAAATTCCGAAAGCTGAATATCCTGAATGAAATTCCAGAAAATAATGCAGTCATACATTTAGTCAAAATATGTCAAGGTTTGAAAACCGATTACAGATTATTAATCTATGAATATGAATATTACCAAGAAGTCGTAATCATATTCATTCAAGAAATCGATTTCTTACAGTAATTGAAAAATCCATAATCAATTACATTTATTCGAGTCACGAAATATTTTCTGAATTGAATTTGATAGTTTTAAATAGTTTAAGGTAATACTTAAATCCATCTGTAGAAGCAATTGGACCACATGTAAACTGTAAAATATTGCAGTNAAATAGTTTAAGGTAATACTTAAATCCATCTGTAGAAGCAATTGGACCACATGTAAACTGTAAAATATTGCAGCACATAGATGTTGAAGATATCTATTTATAATGTATTTGGTATCAAATATTAGCTGTGGTATGTTTAATTGGTTAAAGTATTNTATGATGTTGAAGATATCTATTTATAATGTATTTGGTATCAAATATTAGCTGTGGTATGTTTAATTGGTTAAAGTATTGCTACTAAGTTCTACGGGTTTATTCAAAATCCCAACAAACAAGCACTATCATAATTCTTGCGTAACTGCAAGCAGTTGTGGTATCAACATCGATTGTACTTTATACTTAGGATTGCCGATATAGGCAGCTGATGAGTCAGCTGTATACCATATCGTCACAGAAACAAATAGTTATACGACTTCTGCAGAATCGCACCATAAGTTCTAACATATGAAAAGTTTTAGCTTGTCATATCCTCCGACTTATCATCATTTTCAATATTAGACAGTTTTAAATGAGAGTGGGATCGTATCGTGGTATCTCATCCGTATCGTAAATGGAGATACGATACGACGTAAAGATACGAATTTATTGCAAGTTCCTTGGCCATAAATTTCAGGGTTAGATTTCTATCGTTATGAATTAATTACAGAATTAATATTGATTATTTTGTTAAAGGTGAGGAAGGCCTGTGTATTATGCTAAAAAGGCTTAGTTACCCCAATCGCCTGTGTGATCTTGTAAGGACATTTAATCGTCATCCTACAGCTATCTCAACGATTGCTAATTATGTGACAAGAAGAATTTATTTTGAATTCCGGCAAAAGCTCACTAGGCTAAAACAAAATTGGCTGACTGAGGCTCAAATTCTAAACCTAGCTGAGGTAAATAAGAATAATTTACTTTAATTTCGATGATAGAATTTGAGAAATGTTGTAAATGTTAAAGATCATGCTTATATGTTTAGTGTTGCAGAGATTCCGGTTGCTGGCATCCAAATGTCATTGGTTTCATTGATGGAACAGCACGACCAATTTGCCGTCCAAAGTATAAGCAGAAAGCTTTTTACAGTGGATATAAGAAACAGCATATGCTAAAATATCAAAGTGTAGTCTTCCCGAACGGATTGATTGGAAGATTGGATGGCCCGTTTCTGGGAAGAAGACATGACTCAGCAATGCTAAATTTAAGCAAACTTCAGTTTGAGTTTAAAACTGTTTTTGAAAACAATGAAGGTATTTCATACTGTTTGTATGGAGACCCTGGATATTCAAATTCAAAGTTTATCAAAGTGGGTTATAAAAAGTATGGAAACTTATCTCAGCGCCAGCAAAACTTTAATCGAGACATGTCATCCTTACGTGTCAGTGTAGAGTACGGGTTCGGGAGGATTGTCCAGCAATTTGCTTTTCTCGATTTCAAAAAAAATCAAAAAGTTTTCCTTCAATTGTTAAAGAAGCAATATTTTGTTAGTGCTCTCTTAGTTAACTGTCAAAACTGCCTTAGAGGGGGGCAAGTCTCCAAATACTTCAACTGCCTTCCACCAACCTTAGAGGAATATTTAAGTTAAGATAATTTTCTTTAATTTGTTAATTTGAAATTCTATTTGGTAGTAAATACTACAGATTTAGAAATTATATTCATTTTTTTGCAAATGCTGACAAAAACTCAAACATTGACTCAAATTGACTCAAAATTCAAGGAATTTTTAAAACAAAAAATCAATTCAGACATAAAAAAAAAGTAAAAGAAAATTTTAATAATTTTTTTTTGAATTTGGTGTTCATCTGTTCAAGAAACTTGAGTTGTATCCTTGTCTCATATGGTTGATTGGAGTAAAGTGAGATACGATGCGGAGTAGCATCTCCCTCCGTATCTTATCGATTCCTACGGAGGATACCACGCCGTATCTCATGCCGTGGCATCGTATCTCCGAAAAAGGGAAGGGAGAGTGGTATTGGTGGGCGGAGTAAGATACGATACCACTCTGAGATGCGATACCACCACTCATTTAAAACTGTCTAACTTAAGGTGGTATCGACAATGACTTTTAGTCAATTTGACTAATGAATGACCAAGATTCCAATTACCACGCCCGTAACTTGACCACGTCGTCAAAATCAATTTCAAATCGACAATAAAAATTGGACCTAGTCAAATTTATTACGAGATCATAGTTGTTTGCCACGAGTTTTGAATTTTTCTTTTTTTCGGTGCAACAATAATTATTCTCCTGAACAATTGTATTGCTAATAGCTAGATTAGTTAGTTTGTGTAATTTACTCCACACACCTTAGCTTAACAGTAATTTTTCCTTAAATCCAACCGAAGGACCTGTTTAGTGAACAATGGAAGCTGTATATCACGTAAAACTTGAACTTAGCAACGGATTAATTTGAGCCCGTTCCAAAATTTTTAGATTGTGAATAAAATTTTGAAAAATTTCAATTGATTAAAATTAATACAATGAAATTTTGAATAATTAAAATTAGTACAATGAAATTTTCAATGATGTTAAATATCAATGGATAAATATCACTTGATATCTATATACTAAATATTGATATTTATGATATATTTTCTCAAATATTCGTTTCTTGTAGTCCCATTTTACGTGGGACAAGCAGATGATTGAAAAATGATAAATAAATAGGAAATTTTACTTCTCAATGCCATTTCAATGTGTGCTATAGCAGAAAAATTAAGTTGAAGCTTTTGAGTTGTTTAACTCAAAAGTTATTTAAAAATTTAACTCTACTTGGTAGAAAAAAAGTTTGTTTAATTCAATTGAAGAGTTTTAGTAAAACAATTCAAATAATATTTCTTAATTCTATTTTCTGTTTTAATTATATCCTCACTTAGTTTGCCATTTTGTCGAATTTTCTCCAATTCAACCCGGCAAATGTGCCCGGACTGGAATTTCTACTATAAGAAACCGCTAAGTACTATCATTGACTTTTCTGAGGAACGTTTAAAGGTAAACATATGGAAATTAAAAAAATAATACCAAAATATCCGGTTGATTGCCATTTATCATAAATATCCTATTTGACTATCCCTGGAAATTTCTATAATGTTCAAATTGCTTGAACATCTTTTAGAAATTTAACTTCTGTAAGAATCCATTGATGCTTGTATCAAAAATCCTAAAAAACTCTACCCCTTGACCATGATCAAATATTTGATGAAAGTTGACGTAAATTACAACATGGTCGTAGTCATTTTCTTATTATCGATACCAACAAATAACTGTGACCAATTGGCCATGGTAATTTTGATTTTCGGTTCAAAATTACCATGATCCCTAGTTCATATTTCATTACCGCTATCAAATGTAGGAAACGACAAAGGGATCAAAGAATTTAGCCCTTGGTTTTTCATCGTCTACACCACCTTTAACATTTTATTTGCAAATAAGGAGGATGTGCAAGTTTTCGGGCAACCACCGCGGATCAAATACTACCCTACTAGAAATCAAGGTGTGGGAGGGATGGTTGGGACACTAAGAGACTTGCAGGAAAACGAAATACTATGGCTCATGGCAAGTAGGGCGTCCCATGTAAGATTTATTACTGAATTATCACATTTAAAAAGAAGATACAAAAGAAAGGAAAAGAACGAAGTTAATTTACCACAGATTTAAATATGCTCCAGTAGTTCAAGCATAAAAACCAGGTCACTTTCAGTGAGAAGGAGAATCATGATATTGGATCATAATATTGGATCATAATTGGATCCTAAACCGTATATGACCTAACTTTGAATTATACAAAAATGCAAATGGATAAGCATATGAATACCATAAATCGAATAACCTCTTACTCCTGTAATAGTCTGCGGATAACAGGAGACAGTTTTTAATCTATTGAATAAGGAATTTTCAGTAACAAAATATAACATTTGATTAATTCTTGATTTGAATATTTAGACTAGGACGACATATCTAGTAACTTGCCTTATATTGTGGCTCCAATAGTTTCTAGGACATATTACTTTAAATATTTTCTGAAAAATAGTTCGAGCATGATAGTTCATCAAACAGTTCGGTTTAGCCTCCAAGTAGTATAGTTTGGACGAGTAAAATATGCCACACAAACTTACCAACAATAAAATCGTAAATTTCAGTAGACGCGTCGATGCTGAATAGATTTTCTGCATAATCGTAGTAGTAGTTATATAAACTAAGAATATTCACAAGAAATGGAAATACAGCTCCGATTACAACGAAGATTAGCGGTGCTGTTTGCATTTTCGTCAATTTTATTATTGCTTCAACTATACCTATTATTGACTTTTTGGTTACCAATTTATACAGCAGACCATACTTGAATTTTATCAGCACAAACACAAAAGTGTATCTAAATTAGTTTATTCATATGCTATTTCTGAAAAAATGCAACTGATCTCAAAACTTCAATTGTCAGGTCACATGCTTTACATACATAATGAAATCATGCAGTCTGTTGTTTGAAAAGCTTATGTAATCTTGATTTATACCTAAATAATTCAGCAATATGCTATTTAATTTATGCGGGAAAATATTACATTATTCTGTATAACATTTACAATATTAATTTAAGTTAAAAAGATCCTTCAAAAGCAGCATAAATGTGATCAACAACCTATTTGGTGCCTATCAACTGATAGAAGTAGTGAAGACTTAGAAATTTAATCTGCAATGATTTGTACCATAACCTTCAATGTCTTGTTGAAGTGGTGTTTCAAGGGTAAAGATAGTCAACATCAAATGTTGTCATTTAAATCATGTGGTTGCAAATCATGAACCTGATACATTCTCAAAGTACAAAAGGTAACTAACCGCGTTGTTAATAATTATTGCCTTATGTATAGTCATGATACGCTTAAAAGTTGATTTTACCTATTGTGTGAAATTATGCTTTATAGCATTAGCGTCGATACACTTATTTTCCGGAATATCTTGTTGAGTTGGGATATAAAATCACACCTGCTGCATTGTGATATGAAACAATGGACATAATCAGAACCACACAGATCGAAAAGTTGCCATAATTTTCAAGGTTATGTAAAACAATGACAACATTGCCGACCGATAAAATTGATCTGTCGCGTTATTTCTTTTTCAAATGTTTATATAGCCTTACGCCGGCATTTTGCTTAATTTGTCTATGGTCATCATTTCATTTGTTCAGTTGTCAAGGATTTCTACGTTTGTTAGCGCTATTATACATAATGCAGACATTAGTGGAATGAAAATGTACATTCTAAGATTACAATTTTCCTCGTAGATTCTTCGTATTTTTATCTGCGTGAAGGAAGATAAGGAATTTGTGTATTTTTTCATAAAAATCATTTCATTCTTCTATCCTAGTCCTAGTTGAAAGTTTTTAACTTAAATTAATTGCGAGTATTGTGGAATGTATTCAAACCGGAAGACAATGATTGTGAAAATAATTTTCATCAAACGAATAAGAATGAAATTGAAGATAAAAGCTTAGTATACACCCGGTCATTATTATCATGATAAAGCTGGTCATCGACATAATTTCCATTTTCGCAATGGATTATGTCGATGCAATACACAACTCAAAATTTTATCATCGTAATAAATTATCATTGTGAGAAAAAACTTTTCTTTTCCACGATGATAAATTATAATAGGCTCGGGCTTTCTTTCTCAGTGAGAATTTTCTGCTAGAAGGTAAAGCTTAGTACACAACTCCTGGCATAAACTTTCACTATGAGAAAGTATTATGTTAATGCGATTGACATAATTACTTTCAAAGTGAAAATCACTGGTAAATAAAGTTATGCCAATGAAATTTTTCTACCCCAGTCCACAACTAGTCACTGCAAAAAATTAATCTACTCAGCCTATTTCCAGTTCTTCTCCCCTGTGTTGATTATTCTCAGAGCAGGCTTGATTACAGAAAAAATGTAATCAGTTTACTGATTACATGATTACAGTCAAAAATGAGTAATCAATTACTAAGCATGATTATGATTACATTTTGGAGTAATCATAATCATAGATTAGTAATCTGTAATCAGTAATCATAATCTAAGGCAAATATGATTACAATTTATGATTACTTTGGAATTTTTTATACATGGAATCAAATTTTAAAATAGTTATGTTTTCAAATATTATTTTTTGTTGGTTTCAAAAACTAATACTGCAATTTCAAATTATAAAGTGTTACAGTTACTAACAATCCGCCGTTGTACTTATTACTTTAACTAAATCATGCAACTTCTTGCACAAGCATTGAATTGACGAAATTTTTTGGGAGACGCGATAGTGTATCCATTATTTACGAGAGTCCATATACAAATTTCATAACCCTTGATCATCTTTCCCAAGATACTTCCATCCGAACATGGTTGCATTTTGAATTATCATGTTAATGCTAATGTACAGTCCCCGCTGAAAATTTGGTTCCCCTAAAACTGTACGCACGTAATTATGTTCACCAAAAATTTAATTAAATCTTGCGCAAGATGTTTTATGATGTGATTGGAGCACAAAAGGAGATGTAGTTACCCAAATATTTCATCTTCCAGCGACTGTCGCTTATGCTAGCTTTGCCCTAAGCTTGATTCTTGTTGTTTCCCTCCTAGCAGAAAATTCTTACTGTGAGAAAGAAAGCCCGAGCCTATTATAATTTATCATCGTGAAAAAGAAAGGTTTTTTCTCACAATGATAATTTATCACGATGATGAAATTTTGAGTTGTGTATTGCATCGNGAAATTTGGAGTTGTGTATTGCATCGACATAATCCATTGCGAAAATATAAATTATGTCGATGAAGAGCATTATCATGATGATAATGACCGGTTGTATACTAAGCTTAAACAGCAGTTTTCCATAGTAATTGACACAGTAATTCAGTTTATTGGTTAGTAAGGAAGAAGCAACAGTGCCGTTCATTCACTCAATCATGAGTGATTCGGATGAGACAGCTGACTATAAAGAAAGGTCTACACCTATCAGTAACGTTGGGAAAGAATTGTTTATTGCGTAAGTCTAAAGTTGAATCGAAACAAACGGATTTAATCACGCTCAACATGTAACGTGAAGCCTGGGAAAGAAACAACAAAGATTTTTGCAGCCAGTTAGGAAATCAGGGCCGTTCTGGGGAGCAGCTTAACTCTTCTCAGGTTGCGTGTTCGGCAACCTTGGAAGCAGTTTTTAGATCCCAAAAAGTTCTATATGCGACTAAAAGCTCTATCTAAGATATTCCACTATTATGTTCCCAATTGCTTTTTCTATTAGAATTTTGCAGCCAGTTAGGAAATCAGGTCCGTTCTGGGGAGCAGCTTAATACGACATATGCAAATTTGGAATCCAAGGCGAAGAAACATGTAAAATTAATCACCCCTAATGAGTGTTCCGAATCCGATGCCAGTATCCGGTTTATTTACCACGATATTTATAGAATCAGAATCGAGATTTAATTTTAGAGAAGTATAAATATTGGTATCGGCTTTTTAATTTTTCCAACTTATTATATAGTTTGGCTACCTCAATATATGGAATCGACACACGAATGCCATTAATACTATACGTTGTAACGGTACAATGAATTGCCTGATGTTGATTGTGAAGTCAATTAACGTCTGTGACCTCAGGATATTTTCAGAGTTTGCGGGAAATGGTACTCGAAGCAGTTGCAGTAAGGATGACTTTCGAACTACTAGTCCTGTATCAAATCTCCCGTTTGTCATCTGGATTGTGTGCGAAAATTCACAAAGCGACCTGACAGTATCCTCCAAAGTCAGTGTTGAGAAAATGGGAAGGTTCTGCAAGATCTATCTGGTCTATATCGTAAAGTTTGGGAAAACTTTAAAATATAAATTTGAAAAAATTAAAATTTCAATTATCGGGTTTTTTTTTAAAGTCTGGAATTATCAGACCGACAAAATATAGCTAGGGGTTGTTTTGGATGGTGTTCACACAAGATTCAAGCTTTATATCCCTATGTCCATTTTCAACCCAATTGGTCACACCGTGCGAAGGAACCGGGTTTGCACCACTTTATACTTTGCAAGAGAGCAAAGAACTCGCATATACACTGAAGCGCATAAACATGGGTACATGGTACTAAAGAGAATGAGATGGGAGGTCGCATTCCTAAAATGTTTTTTACACACTTAAGTTAAAACTTTCTCCATGTACCCATGTTTATGCGCTTCAGTGTATTTGCATTCGAACAAATTATTTTAAAGTATTTCGACGGGCTTTTATATTTCATAAGAGAATTGCATTTTCCTGTGTCCGGTCATGCTTTAGTTGAGATAAAGTTTACGGTGATATTAATCCGCGTTTACATTACACTCTTGTTACCAGTTTTTTTCTCTTAATTTGGTAAATGTTCAGTTAGATTAATCTATTATGTCGTAAATTTACATACGTCGGGACTAGTAGTATTTTTTTCTAATTTTTTATTAGCTATCACTGATGTCAGGTATTACAGTTGTATCTGTGAACCATTGCCAAAATGAACACCCACAAAAATTGATAGAATCACATTAAAAAAATTTCTAAATTTTATATCCAAACTAAAAATTGTTTCCTCTATCTAAAATCTAATTTACGTTATTGTGTTTTAATTTGTATCGGTATGTTTAAGAATGTTTCAAGCAAAATTTTCCTGCAACTATTCGCCGCTTAATTAATCAGTAAATACTTATCTGGGGGCGAGATTGATAATCTTTGACGCCGAATTGAGAAGTTGTACAGCTAGAAAGAAGTGGAAAACGTAAATCTGAAAATATAACCAGCTTTAAGGGTGCGTAGAAATAGTTGTGTCCAAATCCAAACTTGAATGCAATTCTAACTAACTTTAAAACATGAGTGCCGAGCTCAATGTGTACAGTAGCGATATCTGGGACACTCAATATCACAAGAATATTAACGCAGATGTAGATTATCATAGCGTTTACTCCCATCAGTTTTATGCATATCGTAATTGAGAATTTTTCTTGTAAAATAAATGACATTAATGTTCACTTTTGTACTCATGTGCTTGTTATAAACAAATAAAGTCTGCTCCATGAGTTGAAACGAAATAATATTCTTAGGTGTCGATGTACATTAGACATGCGATGAAACAGTTTAAGGATTACGCTAAGGATTAGGTATGTACCAACGGCAGAACCTCTTCAGTGNCAATTCTAACTAACTTTAAAACATGAGTGCCGAGCTCAATGTGTACAGTAGCGATATCTGGGACACTCAATATCACAAGAATATTAACGCAGATGTAGATTATCATAGCGTTTACTGCCATCAGTTTTATGCATATCGTAATTGAGAATTTTTCTTGTAAAATAAATGACATTAATGTTCACTTTTGTACTCATGTGCTTGTTATAAACAAATGAAGTCTGCTCCATGAGTTGAAACGAAATAATATTCTTAGGTGTCGATGTACGTTAGACATGCGATGAAACAGTTTAAGGATTACGCTAAGGATTAGGTATGTACCAACGGCAGAACCTCTTCAGTGGCTTTGAATAAAAATACAGTAGTACAGTATGTTTAAAAGTAAATGGTAACTGGAGTCAATTGAATACAGCGACACAATGCGCACAAAATGTTAATGAGGAGAAGGTACTATAGGACGTTAATGTGGCTATCCTGTAACAAGTGAGTGGGAATGTTTACGATGGTTACGATGTCCACTCTCTTATCCTATTTACTTAATTTATGCATTTTATAAAGGCAGAAATAGGCACTTCTAAAAAAAATTCGATCCGAACTGAATTAAGGTTAAGGAGATGATGGCGATGAAACAAAAAGTTTGTTCTAGTTTCGAAACACAACACCCTCTCTTTCTGTCCTGATTGGTTCTTTCTCAGCTACTAATTGTAAAAACAAACTCAGCTTCGCGATGCCCGCTATGGTTTCAATATGGACATTGGAAATAAAAATTATATTTTTTGGCTTATATCTACCAGTGTTAGTGCATATTGGTTTTAGTCGCTTCGCTCTATTGTGACATAACTATGGCACATGGCACGGGAGATTTTTGGGAAGAGGTTTTTGGGAGCGTAGTGTACAACTATTTCGAGCACTCTTATTAGTTTTTGTTTCACTGGAAGAACAGATGCCAACTGAAATTAATTTTCTTGAGATTTTATACAATTCTTGATTATGAATACCATTGATTAAATTCTACCATGATTTAAAATGAAAATAATAAACAACCAGTCTCAATGATACCTGCTGTATTTTACAACAAAATTATTCTGACCGTGAATCTGGGATAATTTGGGAAGAATTTCTCGTTAAGAGCTACAATTAAAATATATTATTTCGAACATCTTTATGGTGATTTTTCATGACTTTTTCTTTATACGGAAAATGCACTGAAGAATCTTATTGAAAAAATTTAACTCTTACTATGGAAATCATTAAAACAGCTGTGCGAAACAGGACAGCTAGGCCGTTTCGTTTATCAGTTTAGTAAATTTCCTAAGTAAAATTATGTCAGTATCAGTGGACCAAAACGTAGTCAATAAATTCACTTAACTCCACACACATCACTCGAATTTGGTCCAATATCCTTGCAACAGCTGGGATATGCTTCCAACACCTAAAAACGTAGTTGACAGATTGCGTTTTGCAGTAGCTTCCTTCACGACACAAGGATCTCCTTACCCTTCAATGTGATATGTTGGTAAAAATTGGTATTTGAGAAAGTTTATAATTTTTTACCGACCTTTAACGGGGCGGAAAAATCCAGCCAACCAAATGACTATACCAATTTCAAAATTTTAATTAGCTCAGGAGCTTGGTTTTAATATTTACTAAGGTCGGTGAAACTAAACTTATTTATTTTTGATGTGCATTTTGAATTTGCTGCGGATTCATAAATTACAACTTAAGGAAGTTAAAGGGTCTTACCAATTATTTTTGGTAAACAACCACACAATGCCAGAATTCACCGAAATTTTTCAAAAACTTTACCGGATGGAAGGGTATACACCTTCTGTTTACCACATTAAAAATTTGATCAACTAAGCATTATATGAATCCCAATTATATATTAATATAATATTAATAATAATAAATATTGTATAATAACTACATCGTCCACCAAATATCACTACGCAATGGAGAAAGGTCTAGAGTTAAAANATAATAAATATTGTATAATAACTACATCGTCCACCAAATATCACTACGCAATGGAGAAAGGTCTAGAGTTAAAAGTGATGAGAAAAAAACGCGGGTTGTTGCATCAGCTATCCGATTTTGGCCGGAGTATGATTCTGAAGTGGTGNAAAGTGATGAGAAAAAAACGCGGGTTGTTGCATCAGCTATCCGATTTTGGCCGGAGTATGATTCTGAAGTGGTGTTTGTTTTCGTAAAACTTTCTCCATTGCGTAGTGATATTTGGTGGACGGTGTATATAAAAATATAGCTATATATAATATATAGAAAATATAGAATATATATTATATTAATATAATAATAAAATAAATATTATATAAAACTATATAAATATATTTATTAATAATAATCATTAATAAATTGTTAAAAATTACTATTGAAAAGTAAAAATTAGGCCCGCCGCCTTCCCTATTAATTGTTAGAATGTGTCAGCTAAATTCACTTTCACATTTCGTCATAATTGTGTACTAATGGCCTGAACCGATTTTGGTGAAAGTTGGAGAAAGACGGCCCGGAATAACTTGGCCATAACTGTACAGGCCGAACCACTTTAATCCGGGCCTTCTTTCTTCGCCTTTCACCAAAAACGGCTTGGGGCAGGCAATACACAATTAGTAAATAATGGAAGTGAAATTAATTTTATTATATCACTATAAATATCTGTTCCGATTAGATTCACTAATACAAAGCAATGAAGCAAATNTGAAATTAATTTTATTATATCACTATAAATATCTGTTCCGATTAGATTCACTAATACAAAGCAATGAAGCAAATCAGAGAGACAGAAAGAGGTGTCGGGAGGTTCTCTGTTGAGTCAGGTGGAATATATGCCAAGGGATCGTACCTCATTCCTCTAGTTTGTCATTTCTCTCAACTACCCATCTTTCAGCATTACAGAATGGCGTTTGTTTAAAAAAAATCAAAATCAGTATTGATTAGACAAGTTGTTGTAAAGCAGTGCAAAGGAAGAAAGCAGCGAGATAGAGAGAGGGGTCGACAGGTTCTCTGTTGAGTGAGGTGGNATTCCTCTAGTTGGTCATTTCTCTCAACTACCCATCTTTCAGCATTACAGAATGGCGTTTGTTTAAAAAAAATCAAAATCAGTATTGATTAGACAAGTTATTGTAAAGCAGTGCAAAGGAAGAAAGCAGCGAGATAGAGAGAGGGGTCGACAGGTTCTCTGTTGAGTGAGGTGGNTTGTAAAGCAGTGCAAAGGAAGAAAGCAGCGAGATAGAGAGAGGGGTCGACAGGTTCTCTGTTGAGTGAGGTGGAGTAGATGCAAAGGGACCATACCCATTCTACTCATTCTCTGTTGCTCTTGTTAACTAATTAATTTTTGCAAAGGTATGTTACCTCAAACATACGCTAACTTCATTCTCTCCAGATTTTGAATTTCGCGTTATTTATTTGCTGTCTAAATTTTTTTTTGGTGAAAGCAACTTTCTACGGCCCGGATTAACTTGGCTCACCCTGTATAAATCACGAATCCCTTAGTAAAAAGTTTCTTACTTTCTCTTTTTTTCGATTAATTTTCTAAAAACCAACTGAATTACAAAACATCCTTGAAGTTCCCGTGTAAAATGGTATTTGGGATAATAAAGGACGTTGTCCAGTCTATAAGATCCTATCGATTCCTATAGTTATGTATATTATGGCTGACTGGATAGAGTAAATAATTATATGGGAAAACTAGGGAGGGCTGCAGAAACCCACGAGAGAGCTGCGGCAACCCACTGGAACGCTGCGGAAACCCACTGAAGGGCTGCGGAAACACACGGGAAGGCTGCGGAAAGACTCGGGAGGGTAGCGAGAAAACTATGGAGGGCTATGGGAACCCACGGGAGGGATGTGGGAAAACTCGGGAGGGCTGTGGGAAGAATGGAAGAATTACACGACTCCAGGCATTACCCGACCCCGGGAATTATCCGATGCCGACTTAACAATATGCTAGGCATTACCCGACCCCGACCTTAAAATATGTCACGAATTGCCCTACCATGGGCATTACCCTACACCAAACATTAACCGACCCCGATATTACCCTGTTGCTGGCATTACCCTAACCCGACCCTGAAATTACTCTAGCATGGAATTACCCCGGCCTCCTTCGCTCTTTATCTCTCGCTATACCCCTCGCTACCATCTAACAGTGTGGGGATTTGAGCATAAGACTCAATCCCCACTACTGTACTCATAAATGAGACAGTAGACTCCTTACCTGGCAATGAATGACCTGGAAGGAGAGTTTCGGAGTTGTATTGAGTTTGAGAACAGGATTGCCCAACTAGGCTGTAGCACAAATGGTTAGTGCGTTGGGTCCGGAATATTCAAGACGTGGGATCATACCCCACCAGAGACCAAATTTTTGTGGCAATCCCTGTATCAAACTCAAAGTGGCGGGTCAGCCCCGTCAACAGCCAACGATTTATTATTATTGAAGCTGTCAACAATGCACAGGGAGTGTAAATAGTTACAGTCAATTTGCTGTGTAAATAGTTTCGCAAGGGCTAGGACTTAAGCGTTCATCGGCCAATGCAGAGTATTCAGGGATATACAATAGGTAGTAATATTAGTAACACCTTAGTAAGAATACATTTTGTTGAATCAGATAAATTCGTTCTATCGAATACATAAACCATTTCCAAGCAAATAGAAGCCCTAAGAATAAATATTTGTATAATATTATATAACATTGATTATGGTATAGATGAGGTATGTATTGCGGATACGTTCTGGCTATTTTAGGAAAACTTGGCCAAAGCATAAATTTACATGTCATTTAGTAAATACATCATTCTATCACGCAATTAAGAAAGAATACATGTCAAGTGATAAATTAGTAAATATCTTGTTTTGGTAATGTTTTGCGAAAACTTAGCAGCAACTTTGGTTTAATAAATTGTAACGTGCCAAAAGTTGCCAGTTTGTCGTCAGAATGTCTTCTCGCGTTGTAACTTTTGTTAAAGATGTTTTATTTTTTTTCATCGCAATTGCTCTGTGTTCCATCCTTGTACTTCTATTGATAATTTGTAGCGTTTGGCGTTTTATTGTGTGGATATGCGTAACCGTGCTACAGGGTGACATTCCATCATCTTTCCTTTCTGCACAAGATTTATACTTTGTTTCAGTAGAGACACAAACAAAATTTTACCTCAATCCAGATAAACTCTTATTCGCTATAATAATACTTGACGAAAAACTAAATCTGACAGACTTCAAGGAAAAAGTGTTAAAGCAGATTACGGAAAAGAAAGACCATACTGGAAACTTAATATTCCAGAGGCTCCAGCAACATATAGTAAAGTATATGGGATACTTTGTATTTAAATGGGATAGAAATTTTAATATTAACAAACACATTAAAGAAATTCAAACCGACGTAACTGAAGAAAATTTGATGGAATTTATAAAACCCCATAATGATAAACCATTTCCACCGAATTCGCCCTAGTGGGAGATCATTTTGGTCCCAAATTTCAACAAATTTGATGGTCATATATTGTTATATTTACGAATACATCATGTGATTTGTGACGGAATGAGTCTACTGAAGATGCTCAAAGCGAGTAATGCAGATGTCAATGAAGATATATTTTTGGATGATATGGAACTAAGGAAAGTTGAAAACCAAAGGACCAAGTCCTCATTTTGCGACCTCCTAAGAAATTTTTACTCAAATACAATCGGTCTTCCTCACTCCTTCTACTCAGAGCTATTTGGAAAGACTTATTTAGAGAATATTGTTCTTACAAATAAATACTTCCAAGCCAAGACGGAAAAAATTCCATTGAGCAAGTTTAAAGAACTAAAGGCTTACTNTCTTACAAATAAATACTTCCAAGCCAAGACGGAAAAAATTCCATTGAGCAAGTTTAAAGAACTAAAGGCTTACTTATTTACGTGTATAATTATTTAATCATATAAATCCGAGTGGGTAGTCACTATGGAATAATCGGTGCTTGCTGATTCTCTGCTTCTTGATGTGTACCACGCTGTAGTGTACTTGGCATTTGACTAATGACTTCTTTATGGTTGCGATTGCATTTCAATATTCCGAAGACATTTATTTCTGATGTAATCGTGTAGAATCAGTTTAAGTCATCATTATTCGGATAATNTCTTACAAATAAATACTTCCAAGCCAAGACGGAAAAAATTCCATTGAGCAAGTTTAAAGAACTAAAGGCTTACATATTTACGTGTATAATTATTTAATCATATAAATCCGAGTGGGTAGTCACTATGGAATAATCGGTGCTTGTTGATTCTCTGTTTCTTGATGTGTACCACGCTGTAGTGTACTTGGCATTTGACTAATGACTTCTTTATGGTTGCGATTGCTTTTCAATATTCCGAAGACATTTATTTCTGATGTAATCGTGTAGAATCAGTTTAAGTCATCATTATTCGGATAATTAAATAATGTATTTTTATCTTTCTTCTCAAAATCTAAATTAATCTTTTCGAAATATTTAAACATTTCTTGTTGTTTTTCAGTTATGCAGCTAATTTCAATTTGCCGGTCAAACAAATGGGTCTGGATAACCGTGCTCTGGCTTGTCAAAAAGAATTCATCACAGCAAAGTCGTTAAAATCATATAGATTACTGGAATTTTTTGGCAAAACTGGGAAGATTTTACCATACAAACTTTTAAAAAATTATTCCCTCCGGGTGAATCCCANTCAAACAAATGGGTCTGGATAACCGTGCTCTGGCTTGTCAAAAAGAATTCATCACAGCAAAGTCGTTAAAATCACATAGATTACTGGAATTTTTTGGCAAAACTGGGAAGATTTTACCATACAAACTTTTCAAAACATTATTCCCTCCGGGTGAATCCTAAGTAAATAGTATCATTATCACAAATATGGTTGGCCCAAAACGCATTTGATATGTGTTTTGCTCTGAAGTGTTCCTGGAACACATGGCTCACAGTTTCAATTTTAAGCGACGCAGGATCAGTTAAAATTATTTTTTCTGGTACTACATCTGTATTTCAAACACAAGAAACACTCAACCAAGTTGTAGAAACGTTTGTATCAGATTTAGATATACTTTTTAGTAAAACAATACAACAAGTGTGAATATAAACTACTAAAACTACATATTTGTAGCTTTATACTAAATTGGTAGCTATAGTACAATGGCGTATTTAGTATACAGTGGGTTTAGTTTAGTCTCATTAGCCTTTAACGACACACTTCGCTTTCTGTCAACCGGTTGGGTTTACCCCACCTAAACTCCATGCTATCAAGTAAAGTAGTAAATACTCTGCCTATTGTCACACAATATATAGTAAACTTCTTCCTATTGTCACCACATTCGAACAGCATGTATGGCAATTAACCACACTTTAATGGAAACACACTTTCGGTTCTCGAGGGCAGAATATAAGTTCATGTTTGTTTAAATAGTTCATGCAAGCATAGACCCTAGGAGGAACGGTTTCATTAACCTATTTATTTTATTCTACAATACGGTATCTTGCAACAGTTTCGATCGTGAGGGCGAAAGTTTATTTTTCTTTAAAAGATTCACCAGCAGTGGCAGACATATACCAACCGCGAGTATTCAAATTTTAGGTGTCTAATTTTAAGAAATTACGGTTTGGACATTAAGCGACATTGAACGTGAAGAAGTTTGCAAACAAGCTAACAATAATTTAGAAGTTTATGAGAAGATAATGTCTCAATGAAATTTATCACGCATTTAGCAACCAAAAATTACTGGTTGTGATTACGGTAAGAAGCAATTTGTTTTTAAAGTAATCCAAATTCAACTAATAAGTTCAAAACCTATAAAATAAATTGAAAATATATCACATAATAAAATATGCCGCTAAAATCAGAAACTTCGTTTTAGGTCACATAATTTTTTAATTATCACATTATCGGCGTTCGTCAACTCCCGGCTCATGTCAAACGATATTTCGCTCCCTCAGAGGTGACATTGCCGCTGTGGTTGTAGATTTGTTGCAGAATTTTTTAACTAGTTCAGGTAACACCAACTAGTTAAATTCGTAGGTTACTGTTCGACCAGTGAGTATCAAACTTTGTTGTGAACATAGCTTGTTTAAATAAATCCTAAACTTGAGTACATCAAGCGTCACTTTGAACACATTTTCGTTATAAAATATATTTTATGCAGTGACGTTCTTTGATGTTGACAATTGATTTCTCCCACATCCTTCTTAAAACAATGCATTACTGAGTAGATGGATGAGTTGCGCGCGATTGTTATTTTTCGTTCGGGCGTCAAACAACTACATACNCAATGCATTACTGAGTAGATGGATGAGTTGCGCGCGATTGTTATTTTTCGTTCGGGCGTCAAACAACTACATACTCTTGAATCAAATAGCATTGAGCCTTCAAAGTTCTCGCCTCGAGATTTTTTGTTTTTCATTTCGAGATCTTCTCATTTAAATTTTTTGGCCGTAAAGTTAAAAAGTTTAATTTGCGATTCAGATTAAGTTTTACACTGTGATTTACTTTCAGCTTGCCACCAAAAATTCATAACGACAGTGTTTTGAAGTTGAAACAGTTTGTAATTATGTTGAAGGAGAGTGTATACTAGAAATTGGGTGGGAGACACCTAAGAAACTTATGGAAAAATTGGAATTAGAATTGTGATTCAGGCACTGCTACAGCACGTGGTGTTAACGTGTCAACGGTAAAAAGGTCATTCACAGTTCTACCACAAAAAACTGAAAACGATACACCTGATCGTCACACAAAATAAATTGATCGTTTACAAACTTTGTAATCAGACAAATCTGTCATCGCTTTTATGAAAGTAGTGCGTATTCTACAGTCGAAAACTTGCACCAAAAGTGTTTGGAAGGTTTACAACTTTCCGAGAGTTGGTAAATGATTAATTGAAAAATGCAAGTTTAAATATCATAAATTATTCAGTGAACCTGTGTTCCTGGGATGCTGCAATGACTTAGTAGCTCAACGTGAGTGCTACTTACGCCACGTTAAACATTTCCGGGACACACGGTACACCACATTTTACTGTAATGAAACCTGGTCTCAAAAACGAAATTAATGCAGGCAACTTGTTTTAAATGATACAGAAGTCAAAACTCAAATATATCNAACCTGGTCTCAAAAACGAAATTAATGCAGGCAACTTGTTTTAAATGATACAGAAGTCAAAACTCAAATATATCGAGAGAAATATTGGATTCGGGATAGACTAATTGAAAGACATATGGAATTTATCAAATATACCCAATATCCTAAGATTTGAAAATTCTACTGATACCAGTATTTGTGTAGAAATTTNATGGAATTTATCAAATATACCCAATATCCTAAGATTTGAAAATTCTACTGATACCAGTATTTGTGTAGAAATTTTTGAAATTTCTGATGACGACATGTATAGTTCACTGACTAAATCATAATACAATTTGATGACTACCGCGCACAACTCCAATTTTAAAATGTTTGTTTAGGAAACTGTAATATGTGAATTCCGCCGAGAGCTCAATGCTATTTGGTTTGAGAGTAGGTACATTTTGTTACTTTATACTCTTAAACTCACATCTTTTCAGTGCTGCACAGTAGTCTGTTTCTCAACCTTAGAGAATAAAGTATAGCTGGGAATTTTCGTATTGTATAAATTTTAGTAAAATTTTGTTTAACTTTTTATATTCTACCTGCAGAAATTGATATAGAATTTTCACATTATTTCTTGCTAAACTAATGTCTAAAGTATTACACTAATCTGAAAGTCCTAAACTAGCATTGCTTCAAAATTAAAAGGTTGATAATGCTACTTAGAAGTGTTATTCATACCTGTGAATTTGAATATATCCTCTCACATGTAATTGTATAATTTCAACGGTTTACCGCATAATTTAATTGCGAAAAGCATATAAGCAAATCAGCCATTTTAATTTACCATACAACGACGATTATACTTTTNTTTTAGTAAAATTTTGTTTAACTTTTTATATTCTACCTGCAGAAATTGATATAGAATTTTCACATTATTTCTTGCTAAACTAATGTCTAAAGTATTACACTAATCTGAAAGTCCTAAACTAGCATTGCTTCAAAATTAAAAGGTTGATAATGCTACTTAGAAGTGTTATTCATACCTGTGAATTTGAATATATCCTCTCACATGTAATTGTATAATTTCAACGGTTTACGGCATAATTTAATTGCGAAAAGCATATAAGCAAATCAGCCATTTTAATTTACCATACAACGACGATTATACTTTTAGTCATTATTTTAAGAAGCTAGATTTATTTTGGGAACAGATTTTGTGTTAAGTTATACAATTCCAGTACACATGGTATGGGCTATGTGTAAAGAAAAGAGTCTAGCAAACCGTGAAAGGATTACCTACGAGGAATGAGATTCAGATGTGGTGGAGTGACTTATAGTAATTGTGTTAGTCATCAAATAAATTTTGAATATTTTACGACAAATTTTGCTAATATTTTAGAGGGTGAAAATAAATTTGATTTAAGCGGATTGTTTAAAAATTTTAAAACCAGTATATATTGTTGGGATCAGGAGATGGTAAAGGTAATTTAACCCCAAATTTAAAGCTGCTAAGGTAGATTTTAAAATAACCCTATGTGGGAGTTAGCTTTGAATCTTCCGGGACAGGAAAGATTCGAGAGTTGTTGTTTGGGTTTGCGGCTTTTGATTTTTTGTGGTAAGTCTGCCCTTGATGTCAGAAATTCAATCTCAAAAGTCGGAGGCCTATGGGGGAGAATCGACTCACAAACATGAATAGTATACACACAAGATATTACCAAAACACACGAATCTTTTCCACAAAAACACACGAGGCAGCAGAAATACCGAAAAGCGAGTCTGCGAGATTTCTAGATAAAGTCACTACCCTCTTAATTGGGCGAAAGCCAATAAGTCAAATAAACTGCAAAAAAAATACTACATTAGAATAACATATTTGTTTGGTTTGCAATTATGCGCGATATTGGTTTAGCGGAAGTAAGTTTCGAAGAAATATGATTTTGCTTGATGACTGCTATGTAGTATTGCACTCATATTATTAAAATAGCAAGTTTAGGAATGTTTCATTTCCACTTGCGGTAGTACGATATTAGCATAGCAGGAATTATTTCAAGTAAATATCTCTGTTTGATAGCAGGTATGTATCAATGCATTCCTAACATTAAATTTTATGGGTTTTGAAAATCGATCACAGTAATTTGATATCTAAGTAATGTTTGTAATCAACATGGTACTGAATAAAATCAATCAAAATTTTATTAATTGTTTCAATTTTATTATAATAGTATCTGAAATAAATTTAATTTTAAGTTTTAAGCTTGTGTGAACTTGTAACTTACTAACCAGCGTTTATTTGAAAATTCTCCACGTCATGAAATTTCGCAATGCCTATACTCAAATTTCTTTGATATACGCCAGAGGTTGTCCACTATGGTTGCTACAATACTTCAACTTATAAACCAAAGTCTTTTTTGTTAGACACAGACCGCCGACCTAAGTATACGGAGTTAACAGGTCGCTAACAGAAAATAGTTTTTCTTCATTAAGCTTGAACCTAGGTCTGTGAAGTTGGTATTACGAATACACCTATGAACCTAAGAATTCTCCATCGCCACAGTGGAATAGGGTAACCCGCAATTGACTAACCGTGGAAGAAAACTAATTTTTTATTAAAATTTCATGAAGGAAAAGGAAAGATTTTCCAAGATTTAAGTTTGCACAACAAACGGTCAATAATCAGCCGAAAAGGAGTCACAAATTTACAAATTCGGACATTTTGAAATCGGAGATTTTATTTCAAATTAATTTTAATGGGCTTGTCTGAGACTATTTATTCCAGTGGACTTCATTGACACCCCACATATGGAATTTTTTCTAAGTATTCGCTTCTATTTTGTCAAAATTCATGTTAAATAGAAAATCTAAAAACTTTAAAAATTCAAAATTAACTAATTATCGGTAATACCATAAGTGAACCTCATGTCAAATTNCATGAAGGAAAAGGAAAGATTTTCCAAGATTTAAGTTTGCACAACAAACGGTCAATAATCAGCCGAAAAGGAGTCACAAATTTACAAATTCGGACATTTTGAAATCGGAGATTTTATTTCAAATTAATTTTAATGGGCTTGTCTGAGACCATTTATTCCAGTGGACTTCATTGACACCCCACATATGGAATTTTTTCTAAGTATTCGCTTCTTTTTTGTCAAAATTCATGTTAAATGGAAAATCTAAAAACTTTAAAAATTCAAAATTAACTAATTATCGGTAATACCATAAGTGAACCTCATGTCAAATTTCAGCTGAATTATTCCTTAAATCCCAAACAACTCTTGGCAAATTAATCTTATTATTGGAAGTTTATTGCTTAACTACAATTGAATACCTAACTACCTAAGAATAATGTGAATAGGAAATTGTATTTCAGAATTGCATGAAACAAGTTTTCATTTACAAGTTTTAAGGACAGTAACTCAATGAAAGTTAATTGTAGGAAAATGTCAAGACGTAGCTGATTTATTAATATCCACGAATTCAAATCCACATTAGGAGTAATTGATTATGGTTTGTTGCAATTGGAAATAATCAAATCATCCTTGAAACGCAAAAAAAATCCGTCTAGCTTAATTAATACTATATAATGTCCTGTTGAAAAAAACTAAATTCAACTGCACTCTTTTCCACTTTCAATTTTTGTGAAGTTTTTGTCAAGTTTTCCACTTCTCAATTTCCACTTTTCTCTTTGGCACTACACAAACCAACTTATCACTCTCTACTCAAATCGACCAGCTGAGTCTCCTCCCCCTTAGCCCATCAAAACCACTCTGAAAACCGTATAGAAATATTGTTAGTTGTGTCAGAAAGCAAATTATTCATCATATATGAGCATATACTGAGGGGTATCACAGTTTAAAAAGCAACTCTATTCTATCAATTTAAAAATTGATTTTCCAATGATAAAATTTTTTTTTGTTTCAATGTAACACCTATGTATTTGACCGAAATGCCACAGCCTGTAATTTCATAAATTAAAGCCATTAGAGACGAATTCGACTACAAACTTTATTCTATTTTCAGAAAGAATTTTCCAAACATTTTTTCAACACAACGAAGCCAAAAATTAATAAGATTGTTGTCGTGATTTTTTTTGGTATCTCTTAGGTCCGTGGACGGTGGACATTGAGAATAATTAGGTCCATAGGCTATGACAGGTTTCAACATGTTTGGAAAAGTTTGCGAAATGTAGCAACACCGCGGACATAGGTCGGTGGAAGGTGAGAAAAGTTAGGTTCACATATACGTGTAATTAAACAGCACCGCTGACTTAGGTTGGTGGTCGGTGGAATACTTAGGTCGGTGACTTTGTGGGGTGGGGATACTACGGGAACACCCTGTCGTGCTATCTACTCCCATCTATTGTGTGTGACATGATGTTGGAAGCGGCACGATCTTACTGGAGAAAATATAAAAGTGTAAAATGTGGTTTTCCCCTAAAGGGTACCTGATGCTTCTTCTCTCCAAGAGTTAATCTAGTTGTTTGTAAGTAGCACTCATGAGAATTTGTTATAATTTTCGTTGTAAAACCATCTATCTTTTTTGTAGGCTTTACTGGAGAAGTAATAGGTGTTAGTGAGCTCACCCATGTCGCCAAATTAATTGTGCTCGATAGAACTAGAAAGACAAGTTTACCTCTTTGTTATTTTGAGATGGAATTTTGGATACGGTAAAACTGCTGATCATATAAAGCTGTTTTGCACTATATCGAAACTAGGAGCTAGAATCAAAAAATGCGGACATCGATGCTAATTCAAGCATATTTCCTATAGCTTTAATTTAACATGTTGAGTTGTTGCCAAACGTCCTACTATTTGGCTCTGCAAACTTACATCTCATTTGTTCGTAGCATACTGTAAAATTACTGTAATTGGTATTTAATTCTTTCTAATCAAGAATAACTNTACATCTCATTTGTTCGTAGCATACTGTAAAATTACTGTAATTGGTATTTAATTCTTTCTAATCAAGAATAACTGTTACTTTCATAAATATATTTGTCTTCTTAAACATTTGCTTAAGCTGCTCCACATACTTTATCTCATACCTCCCTACCCCTCCAGCCTTCGCCAGCTATTAGTGGCCTCCTGTCTTCCCCAGCTATTAGTGCCCTCCTGCGTTCCTGCCCTAATCAGCTACTAGCGACATCCTGCCTTCCTGCCCTCCACACCTACTAGTACCTTCCTGCCTTCCTGTCCTCCTTAGCTATTAGCGCCCAATAAATTTTTTATTGTTTATCTGTTTCGGTTATNTTCCTGTCCTCCTTAGCTATTAGCGCCCAATAAATTTTTTATTGTTTATCTGTTTCGGTTATGATAAATTTCACCTGCAAAGTAAGAAAAACACTCTAAAAGCGGGCATCACATTTCACTATACCAACTCTGAGTGTTTGATAATTTATCCTTGCTTTTCATCTTAATAATTAGATTTGGCATTTTTCAGTACAGTCACTTGAATTGAAATCCCGACCTTTCTCAGTTCATAGTGATATCCTGTAGCCTTAGTGCCCTCTCTAATTTCGTGTGCCTTCCTGCTCTCCTCAGTTCTTAGTTCTCTCCGCCTTCCTGCCTTCTGGCACTTCTCAGCTACTAGTGCTTTCCTGCCCTCCTGAGTTGTCAGTGCGCTCCGCCTTCCTTCAAAATTGCTGCCTTGCCCTCGGAGGGCAAATAGCCCATGTATACTTTACGTGACTGTTTTTCTCAACTTGCTTAAAGTAGCTCTGTCGTGTTACGCTATATCTAAGTAGGTGTCTATATTTGATACATTTTTATTGTNTTTAAAGTAGCTCTGTCGTGTTACGCTATATCTAAGTAGGTGTCTATATTTGATACATTTTTATTGTAGCCTTTGGACCAAGCCGATATGTATCTAAGTTTTCTCTCCTAACCCTTTTCATTCAAATTTTTCCCTATCTTCCGTTAAAGCAAACCGTTCTAAGTCCTATCGGTTGTTCCGGCAAATTGTTCTTTGCTAACAAGTTGACACCCACCATATTGCTAGCAGTGTAGTAATAGTATTTTTCGTAACGGAATCCGAATTTGCACTATACTAAACGTTCCAACTTCAGTTCACTAAAGTGCATCTAGGTGACCGCTCGAACAAGCTTGAAATATCTAATTGAATCTAATTTAATGAGATTAACCTAATTCTGACCAAAACTAATTAGTATATACAATAGTTAGTATATTAGTAACCTTTTAATAAGTATTATTTTGTTGAATCAGATATGTTTCGTTCTATCGAATACATAACCCATTTCCAGGCAAATAAAAGCCCTATAGTATTATATAACATTGATTATGGTATAGATGAGATATCTATTGGAGATATGTTCTGGGTAGTTTAGGAGAACTCGGCAAAAGCATAAATTTACACCTCATTTATTAAATACACATTCTATCACGCAATTAAGAATAATAAGAAACAGTTCATAAACTCAAGGTATTACAATATGACTAATTCGGATTATTATACAGTTTATGACGACTTTAACATACTAAGTTTGACTGAAAGACTTAATTATACAACATTATTGAAACGTTTAAAATAATTAATTGTTTAGATGTTAAGGAACTCAATGAATACTTTGGAAATAGAAAATTCTCTAGAGACTCAAAATTTGAGAAGATTCTTGTAGTTCCTACATTATGAACAAAATTTTCATCTAAAGAGTTCTATGTACGGGCTATATCACTGTGGAATAAATTTGTACAANCTACATTATGAACAAAATTTTCATCTAAAGAGTTCTATGTACGGGCTATATCACTGTGGAATAAATTTGTACAAGTAAACAAATGCAAAGAGCAACAATCTTTAAATATGTTCAAAGAAAAGGTAAAAGAATGGGTTAACGAATCTAGGACAGATATTTTCGCCTAAATCTATAAATATTATACAACAACAAAAAATGATTGACTAATGATATACTTAAGTTAGCTCAATGTCAAAAATTGTGATCAGTGCCACATTAAAACACCTTAATTTTAAATTTTTATTTTAATTTTAATTCTTAATTTAATTAGGTAGACCTGTTGCAGGCGTGTCTGATCAATTAACATTGTAAAATGATGACCTTGACACGAAAATAAATCAATCGAACAAAATACATGACAAGTGAAAAAATAGTAAATAACTTGTTTTGGTAATGATTTGCGAAAAATAAGCAGCAACTTTCGTGTAATAAATTGTAACGTACCAAAAGTTGCCAGTTTGTCGTCAGAATGTCTTCTCGCGTTGTAACTTTTGTTAAAGATGTTTTATTTTTTTTCATCGCAATTGCTCTGTGTTCCATCCTTGTACTTCCATTGATAATTTGTAGCATTTGGCGTCTTATTGTGTGGTNCATCGCAATTGCTCTGTGTTCCATCCTTGTACTTCCATTGATAATTTGTAGCATTTGGCGTCTTATTGTGTGGTTATGGGTAACCGTGCTACAGGGTAACATTCTATCATCATTCCTTTCTGCACAAGATTTATACTTTGTTTCAGTAGAGACACATACAAAATTTTACCTCAAGCCAGATAAACTCTTATTCGCTATGATAATACTTGACGAAAAACTAAATCTGANACATACAAAATTTTACCTCAAGCCAGATAAACTCTTATTCGCTATGATAATACTTGACGAAAAACTAAATCTGACGGACTTCAAGGAAAAAGTGTTAAAGCAGATTACGGAAAAGAAAGACCATACTGGAAACTTAATATTCCAGAGGCTCCAGCAACATATAGTAAAGTATATGGGATACTTTGTGTTTAAATGGGATAGAAATTTTAATATTCACAAACACATTAAGGAAATTCAAGCCGACGTAACTGAAGAAAATTTGATGGAGTTTATAAAACCCCATAATGATAAATCATTTCCACCGGATTCGCCCTTGTGGGAAATCATTTTGGTCCCAAATTTCAACAAAATTGATGGTCATACATTGTTATATTTACGAATACATCATGTGATTTGTGACGGAATGAGTCTACTGAGAATCCTCAAATCGAGTAATGCAGATGAGAATGAGGATATATTTTTGGATGAATTGGAACTGGAAAAAGTTGAAAACCAAAGGATCAAGTCTTCATTTTGCGACCTCCTAAGAAATTTCTACTCAAACACGATCGGTCTTCCTCACTCCTTCTACTCAGAGCTATTTGGAAAGACTTATTTAGAAAATATTGTTCTTACAAATAAATACTTCCAAGTCATGACGGAAAAAATTCCATTGAGCAAGTTTAAAGAGCTAAAAGCTGACACCGGTATTTCATTTACAGCTGCTATCGCTTCCTGTGTTTCTTCGTCGCTAAGCGTACACTTAACTAGAAATCAAATTTTGAAAGAGAATACGGACTACTTAACAGCAGTAATAGTTCTTCCTAAAGTACAGGAAAGTGTTGGCAACAGTTTGTAAGTGTTTCTTTATAAAATAATTTAAAAATCTATGCCCCGCCTAATCTATTCTCCATACGCTCTTTTATGTAAACTGCGTAAATTTGCAGAAGTTTGAAAATGCAAATTTTGTAGAATATAAAGAAATTAATAATACTGAAACGGTAAAAATTTGTTAGTCAACAAATTTGGCATTGAATTTTCAAAATGTTCGTAGACTGGGCCTTACTAAAAACATGACAAAAACCAGAGATGCCCCGAGTACTCGGTTCACCGAGTACTCGGCAATACTCGGCCTCGTTGCCGAGTACTCGTACTCGGCAATATTCGAAAATGGTACTCGGCCACTACTCGGCCAACTGCACCCAGTATTTCTAAAACTTCTTGAAAGTAAAAACTAAACTCAATTGGAAATTTTACAGCATTTTTTAATTAGAATATATGCCAAGAATATATTTTATACTTTTTTGAAGTCAATTTTGCAATTTACTGAAAAAATTCAGTCCAATTCAGCTCAGTACTATTACTTGTAAAAAANTTTTTTGAAGTCAATTTTGCAATTTACTGAAAAAATTCAGTCCAATTCAGCTCAGTACTATTACTTGTAAAAAAAATTTCCATTTCAGTTTAGCAATTTAAGTTTTTCAGTCCACTTCAGTTAAAATCAATACTTCATTACTTTCAAAATATTCCCAGTACAGTTCAGCCCAGTATTTCACTATTATCTAATCACTTCCAGTTTAGTTCAATATTTTTCATTTCAGTTCAGTTTTACCTATTATTGAAATCCTTTCCAGTNTAATCACTTCCAGTTTAGTTCAATATTTTTCATTTCAGTTCAGTTTTACCTATTATTGAAATCCTTTCCAGTTAAGTTCAGATCAGTCCAAAACTAGAAAGCACTGAACTGATATGAATTCCCAACACAATTTGTAGTGTTCGTTAAATTCAAAATTCAAAATCAGCAGGTGTGCAGCGGCATCAAATTTGAGATAAAAAAATGACGCTTAAACGCCACAGATTTACTGTGCATGTTGAGCCGCATCGAATGACACCCCATATGCCTAGGTAGCCGAGTACTCACTACAGCCATCTCCAATACACCGAGTACTCGTACTCGGCAATTGGCCGAGTATTGCTACTCGGGGCATCTCTAACAAAAACTAAGACTGTTAGAATGACTATATTCGCTTATGCAATTCTACGCCAAAATACAAAAGTATGAATTCCCAAGATGTCTAGGGTGAGTGAATGCTCAGCATCACCGGATTACATAGGCGTCGATAGATTTTTACGGGAGGAATTTGGGTATGACTAGTAAGAAAGGATTGGACGACTGGTAAGTCTTTCAGAAGGGATTGGGTGACTGGTAAGTCTGGCTCCCATCCCCTTACATCGGAATTACTGAAAATCTTAGGTTCATACGATAACACATTTTAACACACTTGGACAGGTTTGTGAAATATGACAACATTGCTTACCTAGGTGGTGGATTGGTGGAGAAACTTAGGTCTGTGGGCCGTAGATAATGAGAATACTAAGGATCTTAGGTTATGACCGGTTTAAACTTGTTTCAACTTGTACAGTATGTATATCTGTACGTTTATGGGTAAAGTATTTTGTTGCTAGTCAATGTGATATTGCAACACTGCTGAGCTATCGGTAGTCGGTGGAAAAAACTTGTGTTCATAGGTTATGACAGGTTTAAACATTGCTTACGTATGTCGATGATTCATGGAGAAACTTAGCTCTGTGGACTGAGTAATGAGAATGCTAAGGTTCTTATCAATCAAGAGGGTAGGGACTTTATCTAGAAATTCCACAGACTTGCTTTTCGGTATTTCTGCTGCCTCGAACCATGCCCCGCTCGTTTTACGGGCACGTGTACACAACCTTTTCAGGCGTCTGGTAGCGTGGATCTACTATTGCGCATACTTTGCCTACTTTGCATGAAACGGGGTGAGCTATTGATATTTATCTTACTCTGTTGGGAAACCTTATCGGCATCTTTGCGTATCATGGCATGGCTCCAGACTCCTAATCACGACGATATAGGCAGTCTGGCTCCATTCCTTGTCAAAGTGCTTATGGACTGAAAACCAAACAGAAAAGCTCTTGTACCAGTGCTAGGTTGTTAGTCTAGCACTAGTTACCCAAGAGCGGTAACCACTGCTTAGCCCACTACTTAGCCCGAAAAACACAATAGGAAAATATGTCGACGGGTCACCTTAGGCTGGTGCTTGGCATTTGACTAACGATTTCTTTGTGGTTGCGATTGCATTTCTATATTCCGAAGACATTTATTTCTGATGTAATCGTGTAGAATCAGTTTAAGTCATCATTTTTCGGATAATTAAATAATGTATTTTTATCTTTCTTCTCAAAATCTAAATTAATGTTTTCGAAAAATTTATAATTTTACTTTTATTTTTCAGTTATACAGCTAATTTCAATTTGCCGGTCAAACAAATGGGTCTGGATAACCGCGCTCTGGCTTGTCAAAAAGAACTCATCACAGCAAAGTCGTTAAAATCACATAGATTACTGGAATTTTTTGGTAAAACTGGGAAGATTTTACCATATAAACTTTTCAAAAAATTATTCCTTCCTGATGTATCTCAAGGAAATAGAATCGTTATCACAAATATGGTGGGCCCANACGTTAAAATCACATAGATTACTGGAATTTTTTGGTAAAACTGGGAAGATTTTACCATACAAACTTTTCAAAAAATTATTCCTTCCTGATGTATCTCAAGGAAATAGAATCGTTATCACAAATATGGTGGGCCCAAAACGCATTGTTCGAGCATTTGATAAGACGGCAATTGATATATGTTTTGCTGTNCAAAACGCATTGTTCGAGCATTTGATAAGACGGCAATTGATATATGTTTTGCTGTGAAGTGTTCCTGGAATCCATGGCTCACAATTTCAATTTTAAGTTACGCAGGATCAGTTAGAATTATTTTCTCTGGCACTACATCTGTATTTCAAACAGAAGAAATACTGAACCAACTTGTAGAAACGTTTGTATCAGATTTAGATATACTTTTTAGTAAAACTATACAACAAGTGTGAATATAAATTACTAAAACTACATATTTGTAACTTCAAACTAAATTGATTGCGATAGTAAAATAGCGTATTTAGTATACAGTGGTTTTAGGTTAATCTCATTAGCCTTTATGGACACACTTTGCTTTCTCTCAACCGGTTGGGTTTCCCCAAGCTAAACTATATGCTATCATGTAGTAAATACCCTGCCTAATTGTCACATAATCTATAGTTAACTTTCTCCTATTGTCATCACATTCGAGCAGCATGTATGGCACATAACCACACTTTACTTTCGGTTTCCATTACATAGGGCATTATGTAAGCTCATGTTCGTTTAACTAGTTTGGGCGAGCAGAGACTCTAGGAGGAACGGTTTCATTGACCTATTTACGTTATTCTACAATAAGGTATCTTGCAACATCCTCAATCGTGAGGCCGAAAGTTTATTTTTCTTTAAAAGATTCAACAACAGTGGCTGACATACCCCAACCGCGAGTATTCAAACTTTAGATATCCACAAGGCTAGTTTTGAGAAATTAAGGTTCGAATATTAAGCAACATTGAAAGTGAAGAAATTTGCAAACAAGCTGACAATAATTGAGAAGTTCCTGAAAAGATAATGTCTCAAAGAAATTTATCACGCATTTGGCAACCAAAAATTACTGGTTGTGATTACCATAGGAAGTAATTTGTTTTTAAAGTAATCCAAATTCAACTAATAAGTTCAAAACCTATAAAATAATTTGAAAATATATCATGTAATAAAATGTTTCGCTAAAATCAGAAACTTTGGATTAGGTCACCTAATTTTCAAATTATCACATTATCGGCTTTTGTCAACTCCGGCTTATGTTAAACGATATTTGGTTCCCTCGGAGGTGATTATAAGCTGAAACCGCTGTAGCTTATTGATTTATTAAAGATTTATTGCAGAATTTCTCAAATAATTAGTTCAGATAACACTAACTAGTTCAATTCGTAGGTCACTGTTCGACCAGAGATTATCAAACTTTGTTGTGGACATAGCTTTAATTGTTTAAATAAATCCCGAACTTGAGTACATCAAGCGTCTCTTAGAACACATNTTTGTTGTGGACATAGCTTTAATTGTTTAAATAAATCCCGAACTTGAGTACATCAAGCGTCTCTTAGAACACATTTTCATTATAAACTGTATTTTATACAGTGACATTCTTTGATATTGATAAATGCTTTCTCCGACATCCTTCTTAAACCAATGCATTACTGAGTAGATGGATGAGTTGCGCGCGATTGTTATTTTTCGTTCGGGCGTCAAACAACTACATACNTTTGTTGTGGACATAGCTTTAATTGTTTAAATAAATCCCGAACTTGAGTACATCAAGCGTCTCTTAGAACACAGTTTCATTATAAACTGTATTTTATACAGTGACATTCTTTGATATTGACAAATGCTTTCTCCGACATCCTTCTTAAACCAATGCATTACTGAGTAGATAGATGAGTTGCGCGCGGTTTTTATTTTCCGTTCGGGTGTCAAACTACTACATAAGGTACACTTTGTTACTTTATACTCTTAAACTCACATCTTTTCAGTGCTACACAATACTGGAGTTTGTTTCCCAACGTTAGAGAATAAAGTATAGCTGGGAATTTGCGTATTGTAGGAATTTTAGCAAAATTTTGGTTAACTTTTTATATTCTGCTTGCAGAAATTGGTATAAAATTTTTACATTATTTCCTGCTAACTAATGTCTAAGTATTACACTAATCTAAAAGTCCGAAACTAGCATTGGTTCAAAATTAAAAGGTTGATAATGCTATTTAGAAATGTTATTCATACCTCTGAATTTGATTNTTTTAGTAAAATTTTGTTTAACTTTTTATATTCTACCTGCAGAAATTGATATAGAATTTTCACATTATTTCTTACTAAACTAATGTCTAAAGTATTACACTAATCTGAAAGTCCTAAACTAGCATTGGTTCAAAATTAAAAGGTTGATAATGCTATTTAGAAATGTTATTCATACCTCTGAATTTGATTATATCTTCTCACATGTAATTGCATAATTTCAAAANTATATCTTCTCACATGTAATTGCATAATTTCAAAAGTTTACCGCATAACTTTATTGCGAAAATTGTATAATTAAATCAGTGATTTTAGTTAACCATTAAACGACGATTATACTTTTAGTCATTATTTTAGCAAGCTACATTTATTGTGGGAACAGATTTTGTATTAAGTTATACAATTCCAGTAAACAAGGCGGAAGGTTTGTGTAAAGAAAAGAGTCTAGCAAAGCGTGAAAGGATTACCTACGAGGAATGAGATTCAAGTGTGGTGGAGTGACTTATTTGTGTTAGTTTGTAGGGAATGAAGTCCTTGATGACCCTTGACCCTTAGTCCTGTGTGGAGATAGGTCACCGATTCACCAAAAACTAACAAATAAATCAATTAATAATAATTAAATTAATAATAATTAAAGAGTTAATAATAATTAAATAAAATTATTATTTTCCAAAATGGAAGCCAGAGAGAGAGATCCGTTTTAATTGACGGTTGAAGATAAACTGAGTCTATCCACAGGGATTGACTCTACACAGGTAAGTTAATATATATATCTATAATAATAATAATAATAAATAACTATATCTAGGAAGGGTATATTGAGAATGAAAGGGAAGAGAAAACAACACAGCAGTTGTGTTGTTGTTGTTGTTAGTGGTGAACGGAAGTCCAGTTCCNATAATAAATAACTATATCTAGGAAGGGTATATTGAGAATGAAAGGGAAGAGAAAACAACACAGCAGTTGTGTTGTTGTTGTTGTTAGTGGTGAACGGAAGTCCAGTTCCGTTCACCATGTAATGTGAGGCCAGGGGTTGGTTTCCTCCCACCTTCCTCCCCCCAAGACGCCTCCCCTCCCCCCAGGAGGGCGCTGAAGGTGGTGAAGAGTACTGCCCGTACTCTGCAAAAGCCTCCCTTCTCCCGAGAGGGTGCTGAAAAGTGACAAGTACAGTCCGTACTCGAAGGAGCCTCCCTTTTACCTGAAGGGTGCTGAAATCCGGATGTGTACCGCCTAAACTTACAGAAAGCCTCCCCGCCCCCTGGCGGGTGATGAAAGAATGATGGAAAGTACAGTCCGTACTCTGATCTTTGTGTATAAACATACACATCCATTGTGTATAGAGTCGTACACACCAATTTTGAAAATTTCCCTGTGGAGGCTCCACGGACCATTTAGGGCCAACTGTGGGGTTCACAGGTTTGACTTTAGAGACCTGCCAAATTGCGGTAATTCACTCTGGTATTTTGTCTCAATCTCCTCGTAGGAGATGTTATGTGAGCACTATCACTTGATGTAAGTTATGGAGGTATTTGTGTGGTATTTTCCGGTTGCCTTATATAAAATAATCTTAACTGATTAACGTGACGATTTCCAATATATTTTCTCTCTTGGAAATTTAGAATTTTAAAAGAAACCGGAGTCACTATATCTCCTAACTCATATGCACCAACAAAACGAGAGTTTAGTTTACTCATAATATCTTCTTCTTGACTGGAAAGTATATGGTTTTATATAAGAACAATATCACCAGGTTTAAAGTTATGATCTCGATGAGATTGGTCGTAATACTTTGTATTTTCCGCTTGTGATTCACGTATGTTTTTGCGAACAAGCTCAATAACTAATTTTAACTTTGCTGGGAGTTCGCTCAAACGTTGATAGTCTGCTGACGTGATGTCAGTGGGAGAGTCTTGCAGATTCCTATCGAACGGAAGTGGAATTTCCCTACCAAGATTTAAAATAGAAGGAGTACCTTGAGTAACTCTATTTATTGAATTTCTTAGAGCCAATGCAAAGTGGTGGAAATGCTCATCCCAACTATGGTGGTTATCATTCACAAATGCCTGTAGCATTTTCTTTATATTTCTATTCGCCCTCTCAGACTGCTNCCAAGATTTAAAATAGAAGGAGTACCTTGAGTAACTCTATTTATTGAATTTCTTAGAGCCAATGCAAAGTGGTGCAAATGCCCATCCCAACTATGGTGGTTATCATTCACAAATGTCTGTAGCATTTTCTTTATATTTCTATTCGCCCTCTCAGACTGATTTGTCTGCGGGTGGTAGGCGCTTAAAAAAGCGTGGTGGATTTTCCACTCTTTACACAAAATCTTCATATGATTTGAGGTGAATTGTGTACCGTTATCACTAACTATTCTCTTAGGAGTACCAAACCTACAAAAAATTTGGGACTCGAGAATTTGCTTAATTTTCCAGTTGCAGTTCTAATAGAAAATAACTCTACCCATTTGGATAGCTCCTCTATTACAACTAGCAAGTGTCTATTAAGCCTTCCACCAGGACAGGCGGGTAAAGGACCTATTAGGTCTATGTGTAAGGTCTCAAACACCTTTGATGGTGGAGATACACTTTGTAACAATCCGTACGGTAATTGATTGGTTGGGTTAACTTTCTGACAAGTTACACAACTGTGTACATATTCACGAATATCTTTATTCATGTTTGGCAAAAAACATCTAACTTTAATTTTCTCCGAAGTCTTACGCATACCTTGATGGCCTGCTTCTGGAGAATCATGGAATAATTTCAGTATTTCACTCCTCATAGATTGGGGAATGACTGGTACCGAAATCATTCTCTCTTTTATGCATACGCACTCACTATTGGATGAAGTGTCGGAAGGTGTGTTAACTGCACCTGAATCCAAACACTTTTGACATATGCTCCCTTTCAAACAGATAACACTGTTATTTGAGGTACCTGGTTTATCATTTCATATCGAATGGTTTGATATATTTCATTAATACTCCATCTTGCAAGTGATAGTCCTTAGGTCCGGTTTCCTTCGGACTATTTTGCAGAGAGGTTATAATGTGAACGATTTTATTGTCCTGAGTTTGAGCAAGAGCTATATCTCTAAGAGATGGGGTTGTAAACGTTAGGGCTGCAACTGGGACGTATAGGATGTCATGATTGTCTTCAATATTGATATCGTATGGTTGGATAGAAATGGGAGCTCGTGATAGCGCGTCCGCAACCACGTTCTCTGTTCCAGGACGGAAAACAATATGAGCATCCCAAGAGTATCTGTTGAGCCCAGATGTTCAACTTTTCTTTCATACTCTTCGTCTTTTTAAGTAACTCACTGCTCGGTTATCAGTTTAAATTGTAAATTCGTATTGTCTAATAAACTCAGCGAACTTTGTATATTCAAAAATTATAGCATAAATCTCTTTCTCATAAGTATGAGCGGATCGCTCCGATTGTTTAACAGTTTTGCTAGCAAACATAATTGGTCGTTCTACTCCGTTATTGGTTTGACAGAGAACTGCACCCAATCCATACTCACTAGCGTCACATTTCATAAGCAANCGTTCTACTCCGTTATTGGTTTGACAGAGAACTGCACCCAATCCATACTCACTAGCGTCACATTTCATAAGCAAAGGTTGAGAATAGTCGATATTTTGTAAAACGACGGTATCACAAATATCTTGATTTAACTGATAGAAAGCATTTTCCTGCTCTTCAGTCCAATTAAATTTATTCTCTTTTCGTAGTAAACGGAAAAGTGGTTCTATCTTACTTGCGTAATGACGGATGAAACTTCCGTACCACTGACACATACCGTTGAATCTCATGATTCCTTTCTTATCGGTTGGTTTAGGGAATTCTTGAATTGCTTTAATTTTGTCAGGGTCTTTTCGTAATCCTTCTTTCGAGGCAATATGGTCGAGGAATTTAACTTCCCTTTTTGCAAAGGTGGATTTAGCCTTGTTTATTGTTAAATTTGTTGAGTCCGAGTCTGATGTTTGCTATATTTCTGACTGTATAGTTAAAATTATTTTGATTGAGGTACGGTTCTGCTCCACATGTTGTTTTAGTATTGAGGAAACCTGCAATTCTACTTGACTTTTCCCTCTCTCCGTAGTCCTCTTGGTATAATTTATCTTTGATTCTTCGAATTGTTTCTTTTCTCCATTGTTGAGTTAAATCCGCATCCTCTGCTATCCATAGGTGGTAGAGATTAACAGTTGAGAAAAGTTTTTCCATTTGAGACCACCAGTTGTATTTATTTTCGTTCTGACAATCGGATTTTTTCTTAAGTTCAGTATAAGCATCTCGGAGAAGGATGTCCATCTTGCTTTTGAGTATCCTGATCCAGAAAGCAATCGCTTGTTTGGATATTTCGGCTGAAATGTGGGATGTCCCAGTCTCAAGTCTTAGGATGTATCTTGGGATAGACCATGGTAGATGTAGTGTTCGCTTTAAGAATTGCTGCTGGACTTTTTCAATTTGTTCGGCGTGTGGAAGACCCCAAATTCCTGCTGTATACGTTGTTATTGAGTTAACGATTGATGATAGGAGTTTTTTTGTTGAATTTAGCGAAAAGACTTTGGGTCGTTTTAGAATGTGTAGTGTTGCGGCTGTAGCTGATAGCTTTCTTTTTTTTGCTTCTTGGGCAGATAGGTTTGCTAGGCCCGATATGCAGAAAGTAATTCCCAAGTATTTGTAGTGACTTGTTATTTCAACCGGATTGCCGTTCCATGTAAATATATCCGTTTTTTTGATCCGTCCTCCTTTTCTAAAAATGACCACTTTTGTTTTCTTCATATTAATTTGAAGGTGTTTTTATTTAAAGAATTTAGATGCTATGTTGATTTTCTCTTGTAGTAGTACTTGCGATGATGCCACAATTACTAAATCGTCGGCATATAAAAGACAGTGTACTTTACGTCCATTTATGCGGATCTCTTCTAAGAGACACGTGTTATATTTAGTGTTTAGCTCTTCAATGGAGAGATTGAACAGAGATGGACTGACAAATTGACCTTGAGACTTCACCTTGTAATACACCTTTTTCTATTCTAAAATTTTGGGTCGTCCCACTCCTCCTTTTACACTCGCCTTAGCTTGTGAGTAGAAAATATTTTTGAAGATGCTTATGAATTTAGTTGAGACGCCGGCCTCGTAGAGGGTTGACCAGTGGAGTGCATGGTTTGGTGTGTCAAATGCTTTGGCTAAGTCTACGAAACATGCATATAGTTTTTGTGATTTGAGAAGTTGGACTTGGATCATGGCCGTTAGTACAAAGATGTGATCCAATGTGCTTCTACCTTTTTGGAATCTGGCTTGGTATTCCGAAACTTTGTTGTTTCTTTTCATCCATCGTAGGAATCTTTCATTTAGTAGAGTGTAAAGAGTTTTAGGATAGTATTGAGGAGCGAGATTGGTCGATAATTAATTGGTTCATTTTTGTCCCCACCTTTATAGATAGGTAGGATGAGAGCCTCGCTCCAGTCCTTTGGTGTTATTCCTTTAGAGTAGACTATATTAAATTCTTGGGTGAGTCTTCGACAGCCTTTGAACTAGAGAAGCTAGTGAGATAATTAGTTGGAAAATCTAACGCTTCTCGATATAGTCTAATCTGGTTTTCGCTTAGACAAATGGTGAAGCTGGATGCCTTGTCAATAATGCCATTCACTGAATAAATAAATTAAATTTTTTATACATAGTTATTCTACATTAGCAATATATCCAAGGGCTTCGAAGAAATTACACCAAATCTGGTTTCATTTCATTGATGTTTTTGTGTAACTAAAGCAAATGTTAGCGGTATTTGATAATATCATTGCATCGAAATAGAGTGGATAATTATTATCATTCCAACAATGCTTTTTTAATAATTTTAAACAGCAAATCAGTAACAAAATTTTATGGTAATCATGTATAATAGGTAAATTAGCCGTATTTTGATTTTATGTTGAGTTTCCACTCCCGGTATAGGATATTGGCCTAGTGATAATAATTTAGAAATAATTTGTTTGTTTGATGACGGTTGGGTAGTTCCTCACGAAAAGTGAGTGTTTTTTGTTTTAACATCAAACCACTCTCAAACTCTCATCTCCATATAAGAGACAATCGATACCAATACTTTAGAGAGAGAAAAACAAAACCTGTACCTCTTTAACATGTGCTTTCTTACACTTCATCTCATCAAGCTCGCTGAGTATATTTATTTATATTATGAATTTGATTATATATAACAAAAATTTTAGTAAAAAATTAATATACAAACTATAGATGATACTCTTTAGCACCATGGTGATTACAAATATTACTTCCGCTACATGAATATCGAATTACCGGAATCGAAATTCAAAAAAAGAAAATTTATTAATTTAATATTATGAATGAATTGCTACATAGCTGCCATCAAACACAGACATATTCATTTGAAATAATTACCGGCAAGCTAATATCATATTACCGGTAGCGGAATTACAACTTTACCAAACTTGCTATTTAATAATGAGAATTCATTTGTACATCACAGCCATCAAGCATAAACATGTTTACTTAAAATTATTACCGCTTAGCCAATATCGAATTACCGGGAGCGGAGTTACTAACTTAAAAAATTTGTTATTTTAATGATATAAATACATTTGTACATAGCTGCAATCAAGCATAAATATATTTGTTTGTAATTATTACCGATTTACTAATATCAAATTATCTGTGTTATACAATGGATTTAGCTGTGCTGGGCTCTAAATTAAAGTTTCAATTAAATTATATTATTGTATTTTATTTGGTTTTCAGTGGATAATTGAAAGTAGTATTCTACATGCTTTCTCTCTTACTCATAGTTTCTCACTTCTTTCTCAAGTAAAAGAAACCAAGGTGAATCGAATCCAATTAGGACAAAGCTGTTGAAGTTATAATTATTAATCAATTTTGATTAACATGACCTTCATAATAAATATGGTAAAACAATTTGAGGTTAACCACAGGTTTGGAACGTATGTAAGATTATTGTTATAACAATCGGGAGCAGAATTACAAACCTCAAAAATATGTTAATCTTATTATATAATTGTATTGATATGTACCAATTGATTTATATCACAAGAATAGCAAACTTTTGAGATTTTCCGCTCCCGGTAATTCGATATTGCGATAGCGGTAAAAATTTAGAAATTTTTTTCTTTGATGGTGGCTATGTACCTAGTATTTATATGGTAATCATGTATAATAGGTAAATTNGTTTGATGACAGTTATGTACCAATAAATTTATATCTTTAGAGCAACATATCTTTGAGGTTTGCGATTCTGCACCCGGTATTTCGATATTGTTTAACGGCAACAATTTCAAAGAAATTCGTATATGCTTGATGGCAGCNCCGGTATTTCGATATTGTTTAACGGCAACAATTTCAAAGAAATTCGTATATGCTTGATGGCAGCTATGTTCCAATGCATTCATATTATTAGAATAGCTCATTTTTGAGGTTTGTAATTCCGTTCTCGGTAATTTGAGATTGACATAGCGGTAATATTTTGGAAGGAATTTGTGTTTGATGGCAGCTATTTACCAATGCAATTAACACATTAGAATACACATACATAAGAATTCGTTTTTTTCAAAATTCATGGTAAATGGAAAACCTACTAACTTTGAAAATTCAAATATACTAATTATCGGCAATACGATGGGTGAACCTCATGCCAAATTTCAGCTAAATTNCTATGTTCCAATGCATTCATATTATTAGAATAGCTCATTTTTGAGGTTTGTAATTCCGTTCTCGGTAATTTGATATTGACATAGCGGTAATATTTTGGAAGGAATTTGTATTTGATGGCAGCTATTTACCAATGCAATTAACACATTAGAATACACATACATAAGAATTCGTTTTTTTTTTCAAAATAAATGGAAAACCTAATAACTTTGAAAATTCAAATATACTAATTATCGGCAATACGATGGGTGAACCTCATGCCAAATTTCAGCTAAATTATTCCTTAACTCCCAAACAACTCTTGGCAAATTTACCTTATTATTGGAAATTTAGTGCTTAACTCCAATTGAATACCTAACTACCTAACTATAATATGAATAGGAAATTGTTATTTCAGAATTGCATGAAACATTTTTCATTTACAAGGTTGAAGGACACTAACTCAATGAAAGTTAATTATAAGAAAATGTCAAGACGTAGCTGATTTATTATTATTTCAAATCCACATTAGGAGTAATTGATTATGGTTTGTTGCAATTGGAAATAATCAAATCATTCTTGAAACGCAAAAAAAATCCGTCTAGCTTAATTAATACTATATAATGTCCTGTTGAAAAAAACTAAATTCAACTGCACTCTTTTCCACATTCAATTTTTGTGAAGTTTTCCACTTTTCAATTACCACTCTCCCATTTGGCACTACACAAACCAACTTGATCTACTCAAATCGACCAGCTGAGTTCCCTCCTCCTTTGCCCAACAAAACCACTCTGAAAACCGTATAGCAATAGGGGTGTCATAAAGCAAACTATTGGTTATAATATGAGCATACACTGAGGGATATCACAGTTTAAAACGCAACTAGAAGAGTGGGAAATCTACCTTTTCAAAAATTAAGGTTAAAGTAGTTTTCTTTTATTATCAATTCAATTAGTTATTTTTGTTCAGTTAATTTTTTAAAGTTATAAGTTTTGGGAATTTCGTCCATCTTTACTAAGGTGAGTAGGTCGATTTAGACCAAACTATAACAATATACAGGGTGCTAGAAAAGTCGATGGAGCATGGAGAGAGTATTGCGAGTAAAAGACGAGAGAAAAAAGAAAGCGTCGTGTTCGTCCCTCAATCCACTCTCCTTCGCTCAAATTCCCGCCAGACATTTGCGCGCCTAAATATTTTAGCTCCTTTATTTTCTGGTCTGACGCTAATCTCACACACGCACACATTGATTCATTGTTTGATTGACCATCAACCTATCATCACTTCTCATTTTCAAATCTCTGGATTCTGGATTTGGTTAGAATCAAGTATACACAGGTTTGAATTCATTTCATTACCATTAGCGCGTGGTGCAACACTCTAAATATTCAGTGGGATTATCATTTAGGGGTTTGGTTGGGATGGGAAACCTTCCTCCATGCTCCATCGACTTTTCTAGCACCCTTTATAATCTTCATTCTTCGATATAAGCGAATATGCATGCAATTTCACCGTACTCAGTCCCGTTTTAGTAAAAGTGAATTGTAAAAGGTTTATGAAATTACTAATGTTCGCATAATTCAATGGCTCAATAAGCTATGGCAAATGGCTCTCATAATCTTTGACTCTGGTTCCAAATTATTTCGTAGTTGGACCATAAGCCAGAGACAGGGTCCAACTGGAGACATTATGCCGGCGATTGAATCTAATTTTAGCTATTAGAAGTAAATATTACGGTTCAACGTTTCAAACTAGTAAACTAAGATGTATGGTTCAAACAACTATTTACTATATGGTTTATAATATAATTATAGACTTGATAGTTATACTATTTACTTTGAAGCGATAGCTGGCTCTTCAATTCTTGATTTAGTAATGGAATTCTTTTACTGTCTTTGTTTTCTAATGACAGTGGAATCCAATAACTGATTCGGTTATTATAATATGCTCTTGAAAAAGAGGTTATCTGTATGATTCTTGGTTCAGGATTTCTTTTGGCAATTTTTAATTTTTATTTACTAATAGTAAGTGGAAGCTTATGAGTCTCACAAAATCATTAGATAATCCAGTTGGTACTAGACATTAGACTCACTCTTATAAATATTTAACAATTCAAGAGATCTGAATGTCATTTTCTTCAAAGTGCAAATCTAAATTTATTGTTTAAAGGGCTAAAAATTATTGTAGCGAACAATAGGGTACCCGTTTGTCATATGGAGCGGCAACTGGTGCGTAGAGTTAAAAGAATAGACAATAGTTTGCTGATTTTTAAAAACTTCGACTAGGCAAAGAAGCTATTTGGACAAAGTGTGGCCTGAATCTGTGTAATGTCCGCCGAAGCATAGTAGAAACCTTAGTTGTAGAATGCCGATTGCTTATTAAGATAATTATGTCCAATGTAGGGACTATGGTTACTCGTCAGCACGGCACTACATCACACACCATGTCCAATCTTGTTAGCCTTCTATTTATAAAATAGGTAGAAACCACGAACACAAAAGTAATAGATTGTCAGGTCGGATACATGGATCGGAACAGTGATCGAAACATAGATTGATTGATAAAGACAAGCACATTGGTGAGTAGATAGTTTAATAGCTAGAGATAGGTACATAGATGGGTAGATAAATGAAGAGAAAAATTGATGAACAGGTAGATTTTATAAATAAGATGGGTAGACATATTGTTAGATATATTAAAAGAATGATGGATAGATCGATGTATGGATATGTATAGATAGTTAGATGACCTAATATTAAGGTAACCTGGTCACGAAATCGTACAAAATAAATGCTCCGTATTTAGTCTGATTAGCGCTAGCTTCCGACAAAAAAAACCGTAAAAGTTTAACCAGAAATACTTGACTTACTAGGAATACAGACGTAGGTTTGTAGAACTAAATAGAGACACCTAAGTAAAGTATAGTTTGGTTAAAAATTACTCTATGATGACAACTTACTAGGCATACTTGACATGATAAAACTGATGAATAATACTCTATTTAACAGAAAGTAGATTTTGAGAGCCAAATAGAGACTTGTAGCAGATGACGAGGTAGAGCAATATATTGTGGCGTGGTGACAATTTGGAGGCTTTGGTTTTGTTGTTAAGGTTTATAAGTATTGTCTCCTGATTGTTACTTGTTCAATTCTTGGGTTTATTTTATATGTGAAAGGAATTATCTCACTTTTGTCTTTGGGTCTCTGGGCTAATCATGGTTAACCTAGTCCGGTAACTTTATGGGGTTCTAATTTATCCGTACGGCAGGGAGAATTAGAGAATCTACTCTATGTGAACTACAGAGACTGTGAGTAATCTCTGGGCACTCGGTATCTTCTAACTCTGGGGTATTGGTTATAAACCGCAGAGACTATGGATTGTCCTGGGAAGTTCCACCGGGTTTATCCAACGGATCTATCATATTGTCCTAATTACTGGGCCTCACTGGATCCGCTCTGCAGTATCTCCTGCAGGGTGAACTTGAGTCTTCCCGCAGTTTCTCCCGCAGTTTCTCACGCAGGATAAACTGGTATACTCTTGCAGGGTGAACTGGTACTCCCGCAGTTTCTCCCGCACGGTGAACTGGTATACTCCCGCAGGGTGATCTGGACTACTCTCGCAGTTTCTCTTGTAGAGTGAACTGGTAACTCCCGCAGTTTCTCTCGCAGGGTAAACTGGTAACTCCCGCATTTTCTCCCGCAGGGTGAACTGGTAACTCCATCAGTTTCTCCCGCAGGGTGAACTGGTAACTCCCGCAGTTTCTCCCGCAAGGTGAACTGGACTACTCCTGCAGTTTCTCCCGCATGGTGAGCTGGTAATTCTCGCAGTTTCTCCCGCAGGGTGAACTGGTAACTCCCTTAGGGTGAACGGGTATTAGATACCGGACTTTCCGAAAATAATCTAATGGGTCTAATGGGTACTCAATTCTAGTGTTGCCCCGATGCAGGCAAAAACCCGCATCGTCCGATACGCCGATTCAGTGTCATTTCGAATCGGCGATACAGATGCATCGGCCGATGCATCAGCCTATGCAGCCGATTCTGACGCATGCGTTGACACCAAACTATTTTGTCACAACCAGCAATGTTTGTCGACTAAATAACGTCCTGCTCACAAAACATCGTGAATTTCGGTTTCATTTGTAATCTAAGTTAGGCTGATCTTGAAGAATTTGGTAAAAATGAGCCAATCGGATGACGAAATTGTAGTGATCCCAAATACAGACGAAACATAACTAGAGCCAGGTCCAAGCGGCAAGTATATATAAATTAAATTTTCTTATAAATAATATTCTAATTGTGTTTTGTTTTCACGTTGTACTTGTTCAATTATTCAAATTATTTCGTAGCACATATCCCAAAAAGAAAGAATCCGATTTGGGATTATTTCACTTAAGTATACAATTCAGAATGAATCGGCCGACGCATCGGTCGATGCAGCCGATTCGACTGTCCGATCAGAACGATTCGTAAAACTAGCTGAACCGGCGGCCGATTCATCGGCTTGCCGATGCATCGCGGCAACACTACTCAGTTCTTCTCTCTTGTCCGGGAGAACTCCTTTACTTTCCTGGGAATAGCTAACCACCTAACTCTATCTGAGAAGCTCTCGACGTTCCGCTCTGCTGGGAGAACGGGGAACACTCTCTGGGGTCTCCGGTTACTGGTCCAGCAGGAGAACTAAGATTAGCCCTGTACTACTCTATCCCCAGGTTCTCCGGAGAGCTCTGTAGGCTAAGATTAGGCTAATCCCTGACTAGGAAAACTTACCAGTAGGCCGAAACCCACGTCTTCCCGATATCCTGTAGTCGGGGTGTTCTTTTTCGTGCTGGGAGGATTCCGAGAAGCTATTGTCGGACTGGGTCTCGAGATCCCGGGTGTCACTGGGGAAACCGAGGTATTCATTCTCAATCACTGAACTCCACGTCTAATCCCGGTCACACCGGAGGGTATCGGAGACCGATAGTGGGAGGTAAATGCTGGGCTGGAGGAAACCTCGAAGTAGGTCGCTCGCCGAATTGATGGAGGGGGCCACGCGAGACTTTGACGACCCAAAACAGGGATGGAGCTCTGATAAGTCCACGGACTACTGTGGGATGGGGAAGGACCTCGAACTCGAAGCACTATACCGAAGGGATGATTTGAAGTAATGGTCTCTCTCTTTTCTTTCTCGACGCTGATACCACCGTACACAAAAAAATGCCAAGTTCCCAAAACCAGTCTCACTCAACTTAACATAGAGATAGATTTATTAATTGATTAATTGAAAAATACTTACAATACAGAGCTGATTAAAAAGACAATTGCACAAAAAGGACTAACTCAACCAAACGCTACGAACGTACTGAACCCCTCCTCTCTCGAGACGCCGGAAAAATACAATTTTATAGATTAGCCCCATGACGTCAGAGGAAAACCGCATATCTTCTATCGCGACTTACTTGCCTTTATTTTTCTTATAATTAATCTGGTCCCAGGAAACCCATATCCTTTAGAGGCTAGTCAATCTGGTTAATTCTATGGCGAATTACCCATACGAAAAACCTTATTTTGCCACAATATGTACGCATGGAGTAACGATTCAAGAGTCTAAGAACAGTAGCAGAACATCTCACTTAATGCACCAAATAAGATAAAAAATGTATTTTCAAATTTCAGCTGCAATCAATTTTTGAGACAATCATACATACATTATATTGTTAGAACTCAATAGTTACGTAGATAAGGTGGAATACATAAATATACAGACGGTTACGACCATTGAATAAACCTTTCATCTAGCTATTTATAGCAGCGAGCTGATTCTTGAGAACGTCAATTAATATTTTGTTTCTAAAATGTGGGGAATGATTTCTTGAAAAAAATGCAGAAAATTATTTTCATTATTAATATGATAATGCCGGTGACAAAGTAAAATCGTCTAACCCATTGCTTCGAATGTTTAAAAAAATTTTCTCAAAAATTTATAACAAAAATATATGGCAAAACTTATGTGCGTCGCCATCGATGCTGGATGAAGCCTACTTTTATGTAATTCACTTACAAAATGTTATTTTGTATTATATAAAATGTTTTGTAGTTTGGATGAAATTCATCACGATAAACTGCGGATAATCCGTCTCCGGTTGATACGAAACCTTTAGTTATCATAGTACAAAGTATCCAGTCCTTGGTAAAGGATTGTTGAAGTATAGTTTCCAAATAGCTTCAATTCTAGGTATTTTGCTTGTATCCAAAGTGAAGACAAAAAGACTTGTATGGGAATGATATTTATACACAGGAACAAAACAAAATTTGAGGTAGGTTCAGTAACGGATACCACAGAAACAATTTTCTTACTAGGAAAGGATTCAGGTCAGGAACAGCAACAGATCAGGANGATTCAGTAACGGATACCACCGGAGTAATTTTATTACTAGGAAAGGATTCAGGTCAGGAACAGGGACAGATCAGAAACAGTGCTTAATAGTGATGATAGGAACAGTAGACAGGAACAGATCAGGATCAGGAACAAGTCAAGGATAATGAATACAGGAACAAGAGTTAACAGGAATTGGTTCAAAAATTATCCAGTCAATAGATGCACTAAAGTGAAAATAAAACTTGAAAAACAATTAAAACTGTTAATAAGGAATAATTACAATTGAATTGTAATAATTACAATATTTTACTACAATTTTAGGTAATATTTTAGAGGATATTATCAATAAAAATAAATAAATAATATAAAAGAATACTTCAATGTGCTTCCTGCTTTATTTAAGTGAAATTTCAACACAAAAAATTGATTTGAGTTTAAATATGCAAGCCAACATGTACAAAAAAAATGCAGAATATATCTATCAATCAGTTTGTTTAATGTTGTTAAGTGCCCTATCAAAAAAATTACGTTGCACTAAACAAATAAGTATCAAGGGGTGCTGAAGAGACAGGGGAGAATTCCCTTAATTTATATTTTTGGACCCTTGATTAGATACGATTAGATATTACCCTTGAATAGATTTCGTCCTCGGAAGGCGGACAAAATCTATGTTTGTCGTCACTAAAACAGGATTTTGTAAATATACACGGCAACAATAATCACATTTTGTCAACAAGTCTACAAATTTAGGGGGGGGGGGGNTTTAACTTTACACAAACTTGAAGTGACAACTTTTTCAAAACATTTTGTCGATGTTGACGAGTTCCTGTTACACTTGTGAGTTTGAGATGTACACTTTATGGCAACATTACCATGTATATTAATTATTTATATTAATTATTAACCGCGAGTCTGGAGGGTTTATAATATGGTCGTGTTCGTCAATCTGTGCGTCTATTTGTCCGGATGCAAAATCAATGATAAGTTACATAGTTTTCGGATATTCCAACTAATTGAAACGCCACTTCCATCTGGGCACTCTTTTAAAAGGAAACCAGCTGGAAGAAATATTCTGTCTGTCGCTTTAAAACAGGATCATGTTTCTTCCCGTTTACAATTTAGTACCAGGAAAACATCAAAGTTAGTCGCGGATTAATTTGCCCCTACAAATATATTTTTTGAAAATTTTAAAGTACTTTACGGAATGAACTAATATCACTTGTTTTTTAGTTTAACCCCATATTTGATACCAGGAAAATGCCGAAATTAGTCGCGGATTAATTTGGCCTCCAGTTTTTTTTTAAATAGTAAAATTCTTTCGTAAAGGAAAACCTAAAGATATATAAAGTATTCATATACACATAGAGATTGCAAATCCCGAAAAGGAAAACGAGAAATTTCGGGAATTTCGGGAAATGGTCTTCCGAGGTAACCACGAGAATCTCCGGTTAGGATATCAATAAATTTAAAAATAAAACTAGACTGATCACTGTTTATAAATAATTGTTTATAAGTTAACTATTTTGATATAAAATATACATAGGTGTGCTAATTGTGAAAAGTTAAAAAAAAATTTAANTTAATTAATTAACTTCCATGCGTTTAACATTTCGGTCATGTTAACAGACATGACATAGAAATTTGTATCCTCATTTGTATGAAGTGATTTTCAATGTGTTGATAGGTGTTTCGNCCAGCCTCCCATAAATAGCCAGAAAAGCGAATCTTGTTTTAATTTTCACTATCAACGTAAGTCTGATGTTCTCTGTCACCTTATGAATAATGTAAGTTGGAATGACCGTAAATTAATTTCATCTAAGTTTTCACAATTACCACATCTAGTTTGCACAATTACCAACTAGGAAAGGATTCAGGTCAGGAACAGGGACAGATCAGAAACAGTGCTTAATAGTGATGATAGGAACAGTAGTCAGGAACAGATCAGGAACAGGAACAAGTCAAGGATAATGAATACAGGAACAAGTGNGTCAGGAACAGGAACAGATCAGGAACAGTGCTTAATAGTGATGATAGGAACAGTAGTCAGGAACAGATCAGGAACAGGAACAAGTCAAGGATAATGAATACAGGAACAAGTGTTAACAGGAATTAGTTCAAGAATTATCCAGTTAATAGATGCACTAAAGTAAAAATAAAACTTGAAAAACAATTAAAACTGTTAATAAAGAATAATTACAATTGAATTGTAATAATAATAATAATTTTTTTTTATTCTATGAATTAATGTCTTACATGCATAAATGACACAAACTCCCCAATTGGGAATTAAGTTTGAGTCATTAAAATTAACTTAATGCTAATTTAATGCTAACTTGAGAGTAACTCTTACCAATCAACATGTAAAATAACTCTAATGGTTTGCTTTTTGTCGTAGGAGTAAATGAATTTTTAGAGCACTTTTGAACTGTAAAAAGGTAGGTTTAAGTTTGATATAAGGAGGAAGTTCATTGCNTAAAATAACTCTAATGGTTTGCTTTTTGTCGTAGGAGTAAATGAATTTTTAGAGCACTTTTGAACTGTAAAAAGATAGGTTTAAGTTTGATATAAGGAGGAAGTTCATTCCAATACATAATTAATAAAAATTGAAAAGTAAAGTAGTCATAACTATTAGAAGACTTAAATATTGACACGAAATTATTAGTATATCTGGTGTTATAACTGTGTATGTCACTATTTGGTACAAAGTAATCGTTAAAAAATTCAATATTCTTACAATGCATTCATGAACTNAACTGTGTATGTCACTATTTGGTACAAAGTAATCGTTAAAAAATTCAATATTCTTACCATGCATTCATGAACTTAAAGAAGTTACAAAGTATTGCATATTGATTCAATTGATTAGGAAGCAGCCAATTTAATTCATCACACATTGAATTAAAGATATTATCATATTTTTTCTTTGACATCACAAATCTTCCGATTGTTCTTATAACCCTTTCCAGTTTTAACAAATTTTTTTTTCGCTGTACTCCACAACCAAGCCATGTAATTAGCAATACACATAACAAGAGAACTAGCCAAATTATTCTATATTCCTTAGATAGATAATCCTTAATTTTGTACAAACTATTAATTCTGAAATAGCAATTCTTTACCAAATTATTGATATGTTCAACCCATGTCAAACTGGGATCAATAATTAAACCTAAACACTTGAGTGACTTTTTAGTCTTACTTACCATACTATTAAATTCACAACAAAAATTTGGAACCTTTTGTAAAGTGTAAATACTTCCTAGTAATAGTAATTTAGTCTTTTCCTCATTTAATTGTAAAGAATTAGTTTCTAACCAATCACAAACTTCGTCATGTCATAAGTTATTTCACTTTTTAACTTTTCAAAGTCATTAATTTTTCCAAAAAACGAAAGATTTGTATCGTCGACAAAAATCTTTACATCACAACGTATTACCACTTCCGGTAAATCATTAATAAAAAATGTAAACAACGCGGGTCCTAATACACTTCCTTGAATAAGTCCTGTTAATAAGTTTATGCTATTGGAACAATTATCATGAATGTCAACAAACTGAGTTCTAAAATTTAAATAATCTCTTAACCAAAAATCTGATATTTGATATTTATCTCGTAAGTTCACTAGAAGTTTTTCTCTATGAAGAGACGGAAATGCATTTTTCAAGTCTAAACTTAACAAAGCACACACATTGCCACTTGATAGGTGTTTTTTAATTCTATCAATAAGAGCTATCATAGCAAATTCAGTGGAATAGCCAGGACGGCATACAAATTGATACTTACTAAGAAATGGAGTTTTAAACATAAATGATGACAATTGACTATAGTAAATTTTCTCTAATAGAGTCATTAAGAATGAAGAAATTCCAACAGGACGGAATTAGCTTTTTAATATTGTATTATTCAATTTTGGAATAGGCACTATTCTACTAGTTTTTAACACTTTTGGAATAGTTCCAGTTTAAAAATATAAATTACAAAAATAAAGTAAACTGTCTTTAAAACTTTCAAAGTTCATAAGTATAGAAACCATCTTTTTACACATGCCAGTATGTTCCATAAAAGTAGAGTGCTTTTTCTTAATTAACTTCCATGCGTTTAACATTTCGGTCATGTTAACAGACATGACATAGAAATTTGTATCCTCATTTGTNTTAATTAACTTCCATGCGTTTAACATTTCGGTCATGTTAACAGACATGACATAGAAATTTGTATCCTCATTTGTATGAAGTGATTTTCAATGTGTTGATAGGTGTTTCGTTTCCAAATGGTAGAGTAGCGTAATATAGGTTGAGGTCATTTTGATTCAGATTATCATAATTGCATGATCCATATTTTTGAAACTCAAGTTGAACATGTTATTTATTGTGTCCCACAGTCCTTTCTTCTTTATATATTTTTTCTCAATTCTGATTTACATTCTTGTAAATTTAGTATTTTAATTTTATTCTTAAGGTCAAAACAAAACAAAATTTGAGGTAGATTCAGTAACGGATACCACCGGAGTAATTTTTTTACTAGGAAAGGATTCAGGTCAGGAACAGGGACAGATCAGAAACAGTGCTTAATAGTGATGATAGGAACAGTAGACAGGAACAGATCAGGATCAGGAACAAGTCAAGGATAATGAATACAGGAACAAGAGTTAACAGGAATTGGTTCAAAAATTATCCAGTCAATAGATGCACTAAAGTGAAAATAAAACTTGAAAAACAATTAAAACTGTTAATAAGGAATAATTACAATTGAATTGTAATAATTACAATATTTTACTACAATTTTAGGTAATATTTTAGAGGATATTATCAATAAAAATAAATAAATAATATAAAAGAATACTTCAATGTGCTTCCTGCTTTATTTAAGTGAAATTTCAACACAAAAAATTGATTTGAGTTTAAATATGCAAGCCAACATGTACAAAAAAAATG
>NIPM01000104.1:0-60727 GCA_002738285.1 Holacanthella duospinosa
TCAGCAACAACATTAGTTTTCTAGGCGCCGTATTCTCCATCCGTCATATTTTCTAGGTGCCGTGTTTTTTACGCGCCATATTTTCCATGCGCCGTATTTTCCAGGCACCGTATTTTCCGCACCATATTTTCGTGCGCCGTATCTTCGTGCGCCGTATCTTCGTGGAACGGTTGGAACCGACAGTTTTATAATGTCAGAAAGGATTGCCAAACGCAATGAATTAATTTTTATCATAGTTTTGATATTCTTCTTTTTAGGAAAAGGTGCTGGAAGTTTTTTGGGTGGATTATCATATGGTGCTATTGGAGCTCGTCTTACTTTTCGTTACTTTGGAGTTGGAGCTGGAGTCTGCGGAATTCTGTTCTACGCATTGGATTACTTCTGTGTGAGGAAATTGGTTGAGCGGCGATTGGAAGCGGAGAAAGCGGAGCGTAATGAGGAAGGCGGGAAAGAAGTAACATTCAGACGAGTATCTGTTATTAGAAGACCAAGCATATTCGACACAAATCCATTCAGTCAAACAACCGTCATGATCTCACTAAAGGAGACAGTTCATGAGCATCAATGTGAAAACATGGATTCAACAAACAGCATTAAACGTTAGAGCTAGTCAAACGTAGGCATAGGTTGTGAAATATTCTCATATTGGGATAACTATTAAAGTATTGTATACCGTATTTCTCGATTTAATTCCCCACCTCGAAACAATTCCTTCCCCGAAATAATTCCCCACCTTTTGGCTAGTTTGAAATAATAATTCCCCACCTCGAAATAAATCCCCATGAAGAATTATTAAAGTCTCATCGCGCGCGAAATTAAAAATAATTTTATGCAAAATTATCTGAAAAGAGGAAAATTAAAAATTTAGAAGGCGACAAACATATCAAAACGACAAAAAAGCCAATAAAGTATCAGATATCCCTGACATGGGTAAGAAAATTCCATTATTGTACTTTTTTTTTACCATTTATATAAGGTAATCAATTGAAAAAGAAGCAAAATTTTCACTTCCAATTAATAATTCCCTTTTCGAAATAATTCCTTCTTCGAAATAATTCCCCAGCTCTTGCCTGGTTTGAAATAATAATTTCCCATGGAATTTAAACCGAGAAATACGGTAGTTTTGTAGAAATATTCTTCAAAGGTTTTTTTTCCAATGCAGGTAAATAAATGCTTTGTTTAAATCAAGCATAAGTTTAAGAATTGTAACATAGCATCCAATTTTCACTTTTCTAGTTCCATTTTTCCAAATCATTTACAATAAAACACTTGATTTACAAAGGATTTGTAAACACAGATTCGAGCACGACACATTACTAGCCCAAATGATATCGGCCATTTCCCCCTCTTTCGAAATGGAGAGTAATAGTATAGTGTAAACTCAAAATAATAACTTTGTCATTCAGTGAAGTGAAACATAATTTGTTTTTTTGCTTTTTTCGGAAATTTAAAAAAAGTATTGGGTGTCAAAATTTGATCAGGATTAAAAAAAAATTGTTAATTTAAGAAATACCCGGACCCGGGCATTATCAAAATCCCGGGTTACAAAGTAAAGTTCACCAATTGAGATGGAAATAATTACAAATGGATGATACATTTTGACAAGAATTTTGGAAAAAAATTTAATTTGAAAAATACCTTAGGTAAATGCCCGAATTCGGGTATTTAAAAAATTCTCTGGGTTAGAAACTAAACTTCACCAATTTGGATGGCAAAAATGATGACTGGGCACTAAAATACGTGAGGAATTTTTCTACAGTCCATATCACTTGCGAAGAGGCCGATTTTGAGGGCTATGACTAAAATACTGACAAAAAGCTAACATAAAATGCTGACCAATGTTATCTCTTATTTGTAACTTGGTCAGCCTTTTCTCGGTTAGCATGTTGTTGCTTAGCATTTTAGTCATGGCCCTCAAAATCGGCCTCTTTGCAAGTGATATGGACTGTATAATATTCAAAAAAGAGAAAAAAGTTTATTTTATTCCTATGCTGTAACTTTGAAACAAATAAATTGAATTGAAATTTGACATAAAAGTAAAATGAAATCGGTTGGATGAAAAGTTTCTATATTTCGATTAGACTCATCCCGGTCTGGATCCAAGTAGTCTCGATCATGGTTTGTGACTATGTTTGCATTAGTAGCATGCTATTGTCACCCTGCAAACACAGTTGTAGTTATAAAGCCAATTTGACTTTACAGTGAGTGTGCGCAAATTTTCACGGAACGACTAAACAACTTAGCAGGGAAGGAAGTCCATGTCGGGCGGATTGTCCTTGTTTTGATTTCAGACTTTATTTATTCTGGATAGTAGAATAAAATTCTAAAATTTGAGTTAAAATTGGATTAAAATAAAACCAAAATATAATTAACAAACTATATACAGTATCCACTGAATAGCTAATTTTCTGAATTACTTTAGATCAATATCCTAAACAGCTAAATCAAGTTTAAGTTCTGTTTGGTGCAAATAGACAAGAATTGGAAGGTCATTGTATTGTTTCATTCCGTTATTCAAACAAGCCAAATTAACTTCATAATTTAATTTTATCGGATAAATTTCGTAACCAGACGCTAAATCTTCTAACATTTTTTGGATTACAACTTGATGATTCTTTATGCCCACAATGAGTTTGAATATAGTGGGTTGAGAGTAGGGTACCGAATGACACTGACTCAATGACTCTGAGTCATGACTCTCAGTCACGTGGCTCTGACTCTGACGGAAATGGGAGTCATTCGCAACTTTAGTTGAGAGTTTAGTGGGAGAAAAAGTGACTTTGTTTCTCCGTTTAATTCCTCACAAGAGCTGTTTGTCTTTTTGAGGTCTCACTTAACAGCGTTCCAGCAGTTCCAAAATTGTATAGGACACCTTGTCTTGTCTTCTCTGAAGTCTATTAAATATTCCAACAAAGGTTAGCTCCAGGATATTACCCCAATAGCCTTAGCAAAGTCTTATTTGTCAAAAAAAATTCACTATTTTCTAATGCATTAAAAGCGGTGCTGACTCCCATAGCACAGTGGGTGGAATCGACTTTGAAGTTGGCCAAAAGTACAAAATTTTAGTTTATAAAATCGATTAATGTATAAGTGGCAATTGTTTATAAGCTCAAGTGGGAGGTTCACCTGAAATTTGAGAATTTTTGGATGAAAACATGTGGTGTGAGACCTAATGAAGTAGAAACTTTTACTACAGAAGTGCATGTTGCAATATTCAGTATAATATCTCCAAAAATATCCATCGAATTTAGTTAATACAAAGTTTGTAATGGGAAGAGGGGACTATTAAGAGCTTAATATGCTGCGCCTAGCTGCGCGTATTCATATTTCAGTTTACCACGCCAACTGTGATTCAGAAGAAAAAAAATTTCTTCATCTATCTGAGTTTGAAAAAAATCTTAGCAAAACCGCTAACAACAATTTATACGAAACCCAAGTCGTATTTTAGTAACGTTATATTATGTTATATATTGCTCTGTTCGATGAGCAATGAATTTAGCAAAAGTTTGGAAAAATTTTGATAATTTTAATAGTTTCTATAGAACTACAGTGCACCACGGTTATAAGAGGTTCCCTCAGTCGTCTGTAAATGCTGCTCTTATAACCGTTTGTTTTTACAACGTTTATAAGAGTAGGATGTTCTTATAAAAAGTATATGGCAAAAAAAAATTTTTTTTTTCATTATTTATAAAAATAAAATCTATACTATAGTATAGATCTATATAAAGTTATCGACTATAATTAACGTCGACAATTTCGTCAAAAATTGCAATTCCTTAATTCTTATTTAAAGTTTTGTAAAGATTTTACAAGAACGACATTTCAACTGAAATGAATTCAAGTGGAACTTTTAGAAATTGAAGATGTAAAAAGATTATTTTTGTTTGAGATTTGAATTTTACTCTTATATCCAACTCCCGCTTCAAAAATTACCCAGCAAAAGATAGTTTTTATAACCGTTTTGCTCTTATATACGTTGTTCTTATAACGCGTTNCTTCAAAAATTACCCAGCAAAAGATAGTTTTTATAACCGTTTTGCTCTTATATACGTTGTTCTTATAACGCGTTAATGCCCCATGCTAAATGCATTAGACCAAACCAAACCCGCACAACTCTGCTTTTATAACCCGAATGTTCTTATATAGGATGCTCTAATAAACGTCGTGCACTGAATTATATAACATTATAATTAACGTTGATTGATTTTGTTTGATGAATTGAATTGGCATTATTGAGTTTTTAGGGGAAATTTTAGTCGCTACTCATATTTGATAAAATAGTTTTGAATTTCAACTATGTATATTGTCGTGATGAATTATGTTGTAGTTAAATTAAATTAAAAATTTATTTTCTGAAATTATACTTTTGGCCAGGTTTCCCACCGATTCCACCCACCGATGCATCGGTGGAACAAACGCTATCGCCGCGAGTTGTCTTACTCAATTGGCAAAATCCGAAAAATTGAAGAGCAATATTTGGACTGTCTTGAATTTTCTTGTTTGCATTTCATCAACAGCTTTTTTATATTTGAATCGGAACTTTAAGTGACGAGTATTCGGTGCGAAGAACTTTCCACGTGTCAGATATTCGGTGTGTCGAATATTTTGTGACAAAATATTCCGTGTCACAAAATGCCTATGACGAATATTCTGTGACCAATAATCTGTTATGAAAGGTCGCCGAACGAATAGAATGTAGAATACAACAACCCTCCGTAGTTAATTGATTCAAAATATAATTTGATTTAATTTAGCAAGTGTTCATTTGATTCTATTGGGTTAGACAGTTCATAGAATATTATAAGAGAAAGTGAAAATCTCTTTACTGACATTAGTATTCAGAATTCTAACTCACATAATAAATTTTTTGGTAGGAATTAGTTTGGAATAATAAGTTTAATTCGATTGTTATCCTGATCAAAATCTGTAATGGCATAAGTTACCGAATATCTTAACCATGGGGTTATTGTGCTCTAAGGCATTTAAACAATAATATATTTTAATTTCAATTTTACAGTTTAGACTGAATTTGTTCTGCTACTGGTCAGAAATAATTTTTATAATTCCAATAAGTTCCGCTTGTACTATTAGGTGTAGTCTCTAAAGAGTAAATGATGCAAGTGTGTAAACTAATAATTCTTTCACTGGTATGTACTTCAATTACGTTATTCCTTGCTGTCAAACTTAATATGTTTGGAGTAACCACAACAAACTCTGACAATAAGCGTAAGTTTTGACAACTTTTCGTAATATGACTGAATAGTTCTCGAATGTTTTTATTAAATGTTTTAAGTTTGTNCACTTTGGCAATGGCGTCTTGTTGCTAATGTGAGAGCGTATTAAAATTTACTTTTGTTTTTTCACTTATCGGTGGAAAAAGATGAAAAGAATAGAGGTCGTGTAACTGATGAGGAATAGAGAGCCAATACATAATCCAATTCCTTTTCCAGTGTTAATGCTTGCAATGTTTATACAATTTAGTTCATCATCCGGTAATAATTGAAAATTGTCAACCGATAAATTTTTACACAATGCATGATTGTTATGGAGAATTCAAATTCAATAATAAAATGTTGACTGTGTGCAAACTTGGATTAAATGCTCCACATCGCGAGGTATTTGAGTCAGCTTTTTTTTAGTCAAAATCAGTGTCCCCCAATTTTTGTGCATTCAATAATTTCAAGTTGCACAATTGAATAGTTCATTCCTGCCTCTAATGTATAACGACTCCCAGAAAAGACAAATAGTGGATCCAATTCGTAATACTTTATACACAAATCTCTGTGATACTCGAAAACGTCACAAACGAGTAGGGCATTTTGTGTACATTTCATCTCTAGAAAATTTTTCACAAGTTTCAACTTTTAAATTTTTTATAAAATTTTCCATTTCCATTGGTAATTTTTCAAAGTTTAGAGTTGAGATTGTTTTCAAATTTGAAGCGCGTTTGAATTTGGAGGTTATAGTTGACTCATTTTTATTAAAGAGTCACTGTCCCAATTGAAATATTTTTCTGAATAACCCTGTAGCATTTTTTGGGCCATTGACATTGTATATGTATCCAGACAAAAATTTCTCGCGTCAAAAATTCAAAGATTGCGATTTAAAATGAGGCCGATTAAATCTCCATTTTGCTCATGTTGCGCAACTCTCACTGATTCCTTGCACTACCAACTTAAAATTTTTTGATGTTGCAGAAAATCCCACCACACAAATAAAATATGGTGTACAAGCTTTTTAATTGCACTTTGAACACAAAATCATTTTTGGTGAACAATTTCGTGAAGATATTTGCAGTAAACACCCATCCGTTATGATGATGTAAAGCTTTGCATGTAGATGATGAAAGTTTTTAGTAACAAAAATTACTAAATTTTCTGCTCTTCCTTTGTTGGTGAGATCCACTTGTTTGTTGATTTAATTTCCTCTACACATTTTTTTTTGCAATTTCAAAGCAAGTCTTTATAAAGTGTTATAAAGTGTGTTAAAAAATATTTGGTTAGTTTCAGCTCAAAATTTTCATAATTGTTGCCAAATTTGTCCAATTATTGATATTTTTAAATTTATTAATCAATATCTTTTGATTCCCCCATCAGAAATTTTTCAAAATTCTAGAGTAATAGTAAATGTCCAATCTTCAAATTTCCAAAAAATATTTTGTTAGCTTCAGCTCAAAATTTTCATAAATGCTGCCGCATTTATCCGATTACTGATGTTTTTTAATTTATTAATCAATATCTTAAAAAATAGCTTTTTTTTCATTTGCCCAAATTTTGGACTATATGGTCAATAATAACATTTATCCTAGCCGTCGAATTTTTTTTTCAAATTTTTACAAATTTTCAATAAACAAATAATAAAATCAATACAATACAAACAAAACATACAATAAACTAATAGTCAATCAATACATTACAAATTTTTTACGATTATTGGTTTTTTATACATTTTTTTAGCATTTTTTTGTTGTTTCTTTTTTATCATTTAGTGTGAAAAATACAGAGTACAAAGCTGGGATAATCCAGGTTAAGAATTAATGGATTAGTAGTCCGGATTAAGGATTACTAATTCGTAGTCCGTAACCCTGCTAAGTTCTATTCAAGAAACTANTCCGTAACCCTGCTAAGTTCTATTCAAGAAACTAATCCATAATCCTTAATCCTGTGAAGGCGGATTAGATATTTTAATCCATAATCTCTAATCCACACTTTCAGATTAACCCAATTGGGATTAATCAATTCATTCAACTGGATTAAAATCCTGAGTTTTTGAAAATACAACTTCGAATGCATTAGACCGAACTTAAAGTCAATTTACCAATTTCAGCCTGCACGTTGCCAGGAAGCTGATTTTCAAACTTCGATCGATTCTGCTCAAAAAGTTGAACTGTGGCGAAATTTTATATTTGAGGCTATAACTGTACAACAGTTTATTCTTATGCAAGGACAGTTATATGCAGAGGGCGGATATATACTTTCTAAAATACAGCGTTTCACTTACTTAAAAACATGTTAAAATTTTATGAAATACTTATAAAAAAGTTTAAAAAAATTACTAATTGTTTTTTAATTTTGATAAGTATCTTGAAATTTTAATTAAATAACTGAGTAATAATAAGTATCGGTTAACATTAATCAGTTAAAAATTTCTGTTGTCAAATCTTTTTATCAATTCAGGTTCTAATATCAACAATTATAATTAAATTTATAATGGTAGCATAAAAGTTAGTAGTTGATTTTTTATTAAAATTATGCAACAGACGTTTAGCAATTCTATTATAATCTTCTATCGTTAACAATGAATACTGAACGTTGCAGAAGTTAAACATGCTTATTTAATTCAGATCTTCAGAACTAATTGCTCTAATGGCTATATATAAAGCGCTAAATGATAATTTTTTAAATCCAGCAAATTTAGAGCGTATATCGTGCGAATTGAATGGGACATATATTAATGTATTAAAATACTTGCCAAAGTAGTTCTTAATTACTCAAAATTCGAAAATACTTTCGAAAGTATTTTTATTTTATTTATTTATTTATTTATTTAACCATCAACTCCCCGTGTGGGTTTTACATTGACATGTAGCCTTATAAAATTAACCTTGATTGTTAAACTTAATTACATAGTCTAAATCGTTTTTGTTCATCTAACAAATGCTTTTTTAATTTAACTTTAAAGCTATTAAAAGAATTTTTTTCTTTGACATTGTTAGAAACAAGGTCCCAATGATAAATACTGAAAACGTCAAAAGTTCTGTATCCATGCACACTATCGGTCTTAGGTCTATACAAAGTTAAAAAATTATCGACTGACCTAGTGTTATGATTATGTGACTCCTTTTTTGGAATAAAATAATCATTGAAGAACTCAACGGTATTATTATTTGTTAACATAAAAAAGACATAGTATCTTATATTGACATAATACAGATGGAAAAAACCACTCTAAATCATTGTTTGTGTCGTCGACAAATATTTCAACATCAGAATGGTGAAGCACTTTTGGTAGGTCATTGAAGTAATGTGTAATGACTAAAAACTAAAAATACTTAAAATACTTGTTTATAAGGGCATTCCATCCTTCTGCAAATTACGTGAATCGGAAAGATACGTAGTTTCAGATGTGTAGATGCAATAGCTAAAAAGAAGTAGATAAGTAAGTATCCGCCCTCAGGTTATATGTAACATTTCTTTCCAAGGATGTTATTTGTTTTGAATTTTAGTAAAAGTCAGATCAGAACTTTGAGCTAAAAGAATTTCAATGTATGAAATATTCTCAACATTATTTAAAGGTTATTCATCGCATTGCGATGCAAGAAGTGAAAATTGTTTCTTAAATTAAACATTTCGCTAGTCTCATTTACTCCGGTTGAACATGTTTTCATAGGGCGGGTTTATTTTAGCGCTGAAACGAAATTGTCTATATAAATACTATGACATGTTCAATAAATTAGTAGTTTATAAAGCTAATTTTTGATTTTATAAAGCCTATTCATTGCAAACATTCCAATGAATGGGCTGAATAAATGGGCTGAATCCCAATCCAGAAAACAGGCTAATCTCCAATCTTTAATTCTAATCCGTTTATTAAAAAAATGTAATCCCTTATCTCTAATCCCAACAGAATATTCATTAATCACCCAGCTCTGACAGAGTGATTAAGAAATAAAGTGTAGTCAAAATACAAGTTAATTACTGAATAAATGGCGGTTAAACAATAATATATAGTTAATAGACACAGGACATTTGAAAAAAAGGCAACGTGAAAAACATAAAAGGTCGGCTAATACAAATAAAACATACACAATAGATATACTAGACATATACTAGCATACATAACGTATAAAGAATTAACATAAAACATAAGGAGCCAGCTAACACAAACATCTTAGATACATAGATGTACACAAAGGATACAAGATTTATTTAGAAACAAACACAGTCACACATACATAACACAAACATAACCAATTAAGAAATAGAATAGTTGAGGGGACAGTTGATTAATAAGAAAAGTAGTAAAGTAATATGATAATTCAACAACAATATAAGGTGACAATACAATTACGTCATACAGACGCCATCTTAGAAATAACTTGTGAATGGTATACTTATACCATACTTTTTTCAGATATTGAAAATTCATGGGATATATTCATTAACAGCCGTCTGGAGAAAGCTGAGGCTAACTGGCTAAGGTCCAACAAACGACGAAGTATTGCTGATGCCAAGAAGTACTTATCCGACACGGTCAACGGTGATGGGCTAACCATTTGGGATTTTTTCTACCCAAGTTTTGATTGCCCATACACAGAAGAACGTATAGGGAGGACTGGTGATGGCGGGAAATGGGTTTGTGGGTTTCAAGAACTAGCTAGTAAGAGGAATTGTGTCGTTTACTCATTTGGCGTCGGTGGAGAAACGACTTTTGAGGAAGAAATTCTTGAGCGCACTGACTGTTTAGTGCGTATGTATGATCCGACCGTTTCTGCTCCACTGCTAACGCAGAAGTATCCAAATCGGACTATATTTGAACCAATCGGCATCTCCGACGTCAAAGACGATGATTTGAATACGTTGCGTGGATTCCTTGAAAAAAATGGAGACACAGTTGTGGATATTTTGAAAATAGATGTGGAAGGGGTTGAATGGAAGACACTAGAACAGATTGTGCAGGACTTTGCCAATAAACTCCCATTCGCTCAACTCCAAATTGAAATTCATATGGACCACTTGGCGGAAGATGTCAGAGTGGCAGCACTGAGACAACTTTGGCAAATATTAGAAGACGCAGGACTCCGACTGTTTCATATGGAGCTAAATGTAGTAACATTTCAGCTTTATATGTTTTCAGAATTTTCATTCCTTAACACAAAGTTGGATCCCTTTAGGATTAAGTCGGTGTAAATTTTCAAAGCAAAGTACCGTGAAAACCCAAATTAATGGTATAGTCGTTTTATGTACAATACCCTGAAAATTCTAATTCTGAATAATAGCATGGTCTCTACTAGTAGCCTTTGGTACCTAATTGTCGCATTCTTCGTAGTGGACAAGCGTTATATTATGGCAATCGGGTTAGGATCTTGTCCAGGGAAAATTTACAAATTATTTATAAAAAACGGTTCAAAAAATTTGCATCCAAGTCATTTTGATTTGACCGATGAATTTCTTAGGCTCGTATTGTTATAAATTATGAACTTTCTAATAAATGAATTTTTTATTAGGTTTAGCTGCCAATGAATTATGCGATTTTACACACGCCCGTTCAGAAATGGCTCTGTCCAATCCTGCACTCTGTCATGTCCAATGAATATTGTTGAATTATGAAACAGGTGTAGTGTAAAACATATAATTTTTAAAGTATTTTGTACAATTGAGATCACAAGGTATGTCCGAAATTTTGGACAAAGTAATATTCCCAATCTCAAAAAGTAATTAACAAATTTTCCTTATACTGTGCAAGTGACAAGAAATTGTAATTAAAAAAATTATTCTCATCTAATATACAAAGTAACTTGTTCATTTTTTTGTCATATGAATGAATCGAACCAGAGACCTACTGTTTCTAATGAATCGCGCTACCTATTATGCCAATGAGACTAACTGACTGAAAGAACCAAACAACTCCTTATATATAAAGTTTTATTTAACGACTGTAAATAATGANAAATTTGTTAATTATTGAATTTATAAATTTAATAAATATGAATTCAAAGTGATGGAAAATCTAAACGGTTGATCTCACAGATCACATGGAAAAACCATTTTTTTGCAAAAACCATCCAGCTCTTGCACGTCTTGTAAGTTCCTTACAACCAAATCAGCATTTTTGTTTTACTGAATACCACAACTAACGCGAAACTTCATTTCATTGAACCATTGTCATAATCTTATTTTGTAAAAGGTTGAAGTCACTCATTGGTATCTAACTTTTCTTTAAATAAAGTCGATTGAGTAAGTAGAGAATTCTATGCCCATACTCAATTAAATAAAGTCAATACAATGTGATTCAATATNTAAGTAGAGAATTCTATGCCCATACTCAATTAAATAAAGTCAATACAATGTGATTCAATATTAATTCAAATGTAATAGAATAGTTCGCTTTTTGTAAACCTACTTATTTTTTCGAAATAAAGTAAAATCTTCCATTTTTTAGTAATAAATGAATTCATTTTACACTTACTATTTATATTTATGTTGAGTTTATTTGATTTTTTAAATGTTTTTGTTTTGTACTTAAATGTAATACAACTTCAACCAACTGCCACAGATAGTGTATTTGCTGGATTCAATCAATTTTGGTGAAAGTCGGAGAAAATCAGTAACGTTTTATTTTAAACACCCTGTATGTACCACGTAATGAAAGTATTTTAATAAAATACCGTGTGTACAAATGTTTTTACCAAAAGCATGTCTGCGATACAATGTCATTCGGTTTGTGTTGAATAGAAATGACAAACTCAAAAACACAACCACATTATTGACCATTCAATGTCAAATTGTATACTCTCGAAGGAAAAAAGGTCGTGGTGTTGGAGTGAAAGGAAACATAGCTAGTTTTTGTGAAACCAGAGGCAAGTCCTTTCACTTCAACACCGCGACCTTTTTTCCTTTGAGAGTACTTTCAAAAGGACAAACGATGACTTGGACAGAGATTGTACAAGAACTTTTCGAACGGGCGTCTGCAAAAACAGAGCTTCATAGCTTCGTGATTCATCAAAATTCAATAAAGGTTCATTAAATTGTAAAGCTAGTCTAATGATGAGAGATACAATATTCATAATAATTATGTTATGGCTGTCTAAAATGCATTGAAATTCTTATTCTGAAATGATAAAAATTTAGCTAAAAAATTCAATAACAAACATTAACATAGAATTTCTAACATTCACAACATTCAATAACATTTTATTATAAATCCTTCTGAGAATTGACATATAGACAACTAAAAATGACCTAGCTTCTAATAATGTTTATAAGAATCAGAGTATAATTTCAATTTATATTGTATTCGAAAATAATTGATGAAGTTATAGATTATTTTTTAAGTTGTTCTTCCAATGATTATACCCTGGAGAATATTGTTTCTCTACATCTTCATATTTTGTATACTTTTTAGTGAAATTTAATAAAATTGATGGAAAATGATGTTGAAATACAGAAGTCTGTATATAAGAAACAAATTAAAAACAACAAAAATTTCTTGAATTTCTAAGAATTTTTTGTTTATTCTTGAATTTGTCTCTAAAATTTAGCAAAAATTATGCCTCAAATATTTAAATTAAAAAATTTAAAAAAATCATTCCAAAATGAGTTGTTAATTGCCATAGAAATCCGGTTATAAGTAACAACTAAGGCATTACATCTTAGTTTGTTGGCAAGTCTTACGGTGGAATGNGCCATAGAAATCCGGTTATAAGTAACAACTAAGGCATTACATCTTAGTTTGTTGGCAAGTCTTACGGTGGAATGCCTAGTATAATAATAATTTTAAAATTCTGTTTCAAGTTCATAATTTGTAATGAGATTTTGTTTTCACTTCTAAATCTGTTTACTAACGATAATAGCAAATAATACTAAGCACCATTGTCTTTAGTAGCGTGTTCNGCCATAGAAATCCGGTTATAAGTAACAACTAAGGCATTACATCTTAGTTTGTTGGCAAGTCTTACGGTGGAATACCTAGTATAATAATAATTTTAAAATTCTGTTTCAAGTTCATAATTTGTAATGAGATTTTCTTTTCACTTCTAAATCTGTTTACTAACGATAATAGCAAATAATACTAAGCACCATTGTCTTTAGTAGCGTGTTCCACAAATTATAGCATATTCTGGGAATTCCGGATTTCAATAGCATTGCGCTATCAATTGGGTTTTCCGGTAGTCGCTGATTGGATTATATTGAGATTTTAGATTTATTTAATTCATCCAATTGCCATCATTAGATGGTATTTAAGCATGTCTAATAATTAATGTCGGAAGTCAAACCATGTCAGCACATGTAAAACCACGTTTATAACAATAAGCTTATTTTCATTTCGATAGGATTACTTTACTTTTGTTCCAAAATTTTCATTGGTAACAGAATTAGGAAGCTCGACGGCTGGTATAGAGAGTTTGCATTCGAATTATTGAGTAAGCATCACTATAATGTAAGGCTTAACAACACTTCATTAATAAGGAAAAATCGGCAACTTCTTTAGATGAGTTTTGCAAATAAACTTTGTTGACTTTACTTGAAAATTACTGCTGAGTACAACGGTGCGTGTTCCTAATAGCAAAGGTATAAAATAGTTATGGTTGAAATTCATAACATTGAACGGAGTATATTAACCAGGATTTATTTATTGGTTAACAAGACATGGACACTGATGAAAACATGAACAATCCCACATTGAATTACTCTATTTGAGACTTCTGGACTGTACGGAAGTGAAAATAATAATATACGAATAATTTAATTCACACAATATAATGAACTGCGTGAGAATGATGCGTAATAATAATAAATATTAAATATTAAATAAGCAGCAACTCATCAACTCTAGTAACTTAATTTGGTTGAAATTGAATTGCATCGCGAATGCACAACGAATATTGAGACAATCTCGTTTATGCAAAAAGTGCACTAACATAGTTGACACTAGGAAAGTACACTTGCAAGAGCTCTTATACAGTTAGTATGCCCTTCTAATGATAAGGGAACGTAGTAATAGTATGTGCTAAGTACTAATGAACACTAGCTACAAAATACCGATTTCTATAATTAGCAGATCATACATCTAAGCATAGGTGGCGGAACAGACTAATAAGTGTTCGAAAAGACGGGCAATACGATCGCACAACGTGGATCCAGCGACGTTCTCTTAATTATTATAATCAAATATTTGAAGTTTTATTGATGGATTTGAAACCGATTACGTAACTCTGTTTAGTTCCACGTATCGCCATGTTGTTCTACATATATAGTAGTTCTATTTAGATCCATGTGTATCTAACCGTCTCTACATAGTTATACTTATACCTAGGTATATCTACGTATCTTTATTATGTGGTGCAACCACATGGATTTGTTGTCTGCCCGTCCACGCCCTAACCCATAAACAAGTTGACGAATCGAGATGGGATTTTCACCAACAGATAGACTATGCACTAGGAAGGTCGGCGATAAGCCACATCCGTCAACTCTGAATTATTTTTTTCATTTTTTTTCGAGACTAATTTTGCCTTATGGGAATTTATGTTAAATAGTAACTAATATTTCCAGAACGAAAGGATAGATCGATATGCGGTTTTCTCTGCTCGATAGCCCATGCCTCAAACCCTGAGCCGGGAATTATATTATCTCTGACATTATCCAACCCCAAGCATTACCCTCACCCTAACATTACCTTACCCTGACATTGCCCTACCCCCGACATAATTAGCCCCCTGGGATTAAGCTACCCCGACATTACCCTATCATAGAGAAATACCTTACACCTCGAACTGACATACCCCAGAAGTTACCCTGCCTCCGGAATTACCCTACCTCAGACAGAATGATGGAGGGACTGGATTTCCACCTCTCTTTCCTGACTTCTATTTACTGAAACGTAACATTTAGTATAACGAAAAGGGCAAAGACGCAGGTGTGCAAATGTTTGCACACTAATAGAAATTTAGAAAAATACTGTTGTAAGGGTGTGTAATTATTTGCACACTTACAGAAATTTCAACATTTATGCCGCAGATCTTGCTGTTTCATTTTTTCTTCAGTAGTTTAATAATGTTATATAGTTAGGTTTAGTATTGTTGTTGTTAAGTTGTAACAACTTCAACCTTCTTGAAATATTATGATTCGTGGAGAAATGCAAACATCCGAAAATTATTTTTTTAACTTTCTCACCCGTCTTAAAATTTTCCGACCACCTCAAATGTATACCTTGTGGGAATTTGAGCATAAGACTCAATCCCCTCTACTGTATTCATAAATGAGACACTATAACTGGTAACGAATGACCAGGAAGGAGGAGATGGCCTGTGCTAATGGAAAGCATAGTTGAATTTCGGATTTGTATTGAGATTGAAGACAGGATTCCACAACAAGTCTATTTAGCACAATTGGTGGTGCGCTAGGTCCGGAAAAACTATGGCGTGGAATTATACTCTACTAGAGACCATATTTTGTGACAATCTCTGTCTCAATTTCAAAGTGTCAGGTCACCCTCGACACAACCCCAACTCAACGGATAGGTTACAGATAGTTTTACCCAAATCAAAATAAAGTAGATTAAGGCATTGATGGTCAAGCCACCTCCCTAGTATCTCATTCTTGGTTCTATAATATCAATCGTATGCAAAGTATCAACGATTACCATTTAAAGTATGAAACGATGGAGGCTGGGACAATAATCTTTTCTAGTTGTGCTATCAGCCGTTGTTGCTGTGGTTCGATATACAGTTAGCTGACCTAGGAGCCAGTTACTGACACATCAACCGTTGATATTTAAGGTATCAACAGTTGGTTGCTTCAGGTTGTAACTAAGGTACATTGATGTGATGACTGTTTCAACCGCTTTTAGTTGAACTATCATCCCGTGATAACGGATGTATCAACCTTTGAGGTAAATGAGGTGGCAACCGTTGCTGCACTTGTAGCATCCACTGGTGTCTGAGATATGGAATGTTGGTGGCTGATATCTCAGAATCTCTTTGTCATATGGGTAAGATTACAAATAGAATAAAAATGTTGGTTTCACCTTACGATTGACCGAACAAAGATTGCTTCGCATCGAAGATTAGCATACAAAGTATGTTTGTACAAAGGATTAAAAATGACTGAACAAACTTAGCTGAGCATCTACCATATGAAAACAATGTTCATATTTAGCAAATACTGGACATAAAGACGCGTAGACTTAAAGTAGTAAACAGACACGTCTAGTAATACCATAACGTGGTATATATAACAGAGGCTATTACTAGAAGACAAATTAAAAATATCTTACCCAACTTGTCCACTGCAATTAGTTGCAGAAAAACTTAAACATTTTCATTAGCCTTAGTGTAAAATTCGATTACATTCATCAGCAATAGTCTTGAATTTGTGAATGTTTGACGATCCTAACTTTTACTTTGGTTGCTAGACTTTCCTATATAAAACCAACTCGGTTGTTAGACCTTGGTATTGCCATTATAGAAACACCATCATACAGATATTTCCAAATGGCTGAATTAACATTTGAGCTTGTGTCCAAATTTCCTTTAGATTATATTAGTTTAGTTTGTGTAGGAGTAATGAAAAAGCTTCTCAAATGTTGACTGAAAGAACCACATCCACTTCTACTAATGTCAAGGAATATTATTAGAGATCACATGATTGGATGTACAAAATATATCCCTTCGGAGTTTTCTTGAAATCCAAGTCCGATTAATTATGTCCAAACCAAAGGTTAGTGGGTGTCAGCTATGGTTTAAGGTATATCAGAAATCAACTAAGAAAGTTCTCAAATATTACCTAAGCAACTAAAAGTTTTCTCATAGGCCACCGAAACCATGGTACGACATGGCAAATTCACGTCATGCTTACCTCTGTCCTCTGTTTTTGGAAAATGGAAACATGATGATTTTGTGACTACAACGGGCGTGAGAGGTCCTCTGTTTTTGGAAAATGGAAACATGATCTTGTGACTTATGATCTTCAGTCTTTGGATGTACGTGATTTGTGGTGGCTAGATAGTCGGAAGCTATCGGTGGTAGGAGTTTGCAATTCTTCGATTTCATATCTAAACAAGTCTGAAATTAACTGTTATTGAATTAACCGTTAGGATAATTATTTTCTATGATTTTCTATGGTGGTCTGTCGGCAGGCAGACATCCCCTGCCCCAGTACACCATGCATTGGAAAAACTGGTGTTCATAGGCTGTGGCAGGTAGAAACATAATTGAACTTGTATAGTATGAATATCTGAAAGTTTATGGGTATAAGACTTTGGTTTTGCTAGTTCAATGTGATATTACAACACTGCATACCGTTCAGTGATCGGTGGAAAAAATTTGTGTTCGTAAGTTAAAACCAGGTATAAACATATTTGCACATGATAGGTTTCTGAAATGTGACAACATTGCTTACCTAGGTCGGTAATTGGTAGGGAAACTTGTGTTCGTATGTTTGGAAAAGTTTGCGGGATGTTGCAACACTGAAAACCTAGGTCAGTGTTGGTGTTTGGTTATTAGTTTTAATTTGATTTGAAGAGTTTATAATTCCGAATTCTGCAGTCACCGCTGCAGTCATTGAAAGAGTATAAGTCGCGTTAGTAGAAGTCTTACGGATAACTCCTCAGTTCCTACTAGTAGTAATATGACTAGTCGGAGTCATAGTGCTTTGCGAGTCACAGCGACTGTCTGATTGTGATAGTTATTGCCATGAATTGAGTTTATGAAAGTTCTCACGATTTTTTCATTATTGCAAATACAGAAGTATGTCTAAAGGTAAGTTCTCATGGCCGCTCGTATATGAGCTTCGAGCGTCTAGCTTCATGGGTTGAACTTCCGAGTTCTGGAGTCCACAGCGGAAACAATTGTAAAAGCTCAAGCGAAAATCGAGATACTGTCTCGACCATCTAATTCTACTTTATTTCGCCTTTATACCAATTTACGCTTCTTATGATTTGGATTGTTCCGATCGAAAATGAATGATCTAGACATCACTGCAGAAATGAGCTTTTCTTCAAAACCTTCGTCTTCTTCTGCCATTTGGTATAAACTAAATTTTTTACTGAATTATTCAAAATTACTGAAAACTTGAAATTTAAACTATTTAAAATTACTCCAAAATGATTTTAGGATACCCCTGAAATTAAAACATACAGTAAAAACGCGTGCACTTTGACGTACAAAATTAGTTAAAAATTATTAGCTTCCAGTTTCACACGAAGTTCGCGAATAATGTTGACTCTCGATTACTCAGGAGCGTCTGAACCGAGATTGATTCTCATGTAGACGCTCTAACATCTGCGAATTCGCGTAAACCAAACGCTCGTAGCTCATGTAGGAGCGGCCATGAGAATTTACCTTAAGAAATGCGAACAAAAAAAATCCGTTTTGATACCGAAGTTACTTTTTTATACGAACATTAAGTTCTCGAATAGCTAAAGTCTTTCATCCTTAACTCATTTGTAGCCAAAACTACTGAAACTAGATCAATCGCAAATACACTTTCTGAACAGTAATTTAATGCTGAATTCAACGCAAGCAACCATAAGGTCACAGCTATTGAAATAAAAAAGCTGTGACGTAACACATGGAATGTCCCACATTTGTTACATATATTTTATTTCAACTCAGTTGTAGCCAAAACTACTCAATTAATATTAATGGGAGATAAGTTTCTGAACGGAAATTTAGTGCAGAATCCATCGCAAGCAACCAGAAGGTCGATGCTATTGAAATAAAAAAGTTGTGACGTAAAACAGAGTTTCCCACATTTGTTACATATATTTTATTTGAAATCATTTGTAGCCAAAATTACTCAACGTAGATCAAGGGGAGATACAGTTTCTGAACGGAAATTTAGTGAATCCAACGCATGCAACAAGAAAGTCGCAGCTCTTCAAGTAAAAATGTTGAGACGTAAAACGTGGAGTGTCTCACATTTGTTACACATATTTTATCTTAACTCATTTGTAGCCAAAACCACTGAAACTAGATCATTGGCAAATACATTTTCTGAACAAAAATTTAGTGCTGAATCCATTCAAGCAACACAAGGTCGCACCTATCGAAATAAAAAGGTTGTGACGTAAAACATGGAGTGTCCCACATTTGTTACATAATATTTCATTTTAACTCATTTGTAGTCAAAACTACTCAACGTAGGTCAATGCAAGATACAGTTTCTGAACGGAAAGTTAGTGCTGAAATCAACGCATGCAACCAGGTCGCAGTTCTTCAAGTAAAAATATTGTGACGTTAAACGTGGAGTGTCTCACATTTTTTAAATATATTTTATTTTAAAACAGGGAAATTAAATAACAGAGATTTAGGGTGGAAATAAAAACAGGAAATTTAGGTTTACATTAGTACATGCGCAAATGTAATACTGTTTACCATTATTTTCCGATCTTTACAACTGGTTGGTTTAAGCTTCCAGACTCGTATTTCAAGTGAGCTGTACACATCATTCCATCAAAAAAAATTATTTTGATTCTGTGCCCTAATGTCCTTCAAGTTGTCAGTAGGATTCTTATCACACCAAGTTTACCCGCGGGTATTATACAGGGACAGGCAATAACAACTGACAGGGGATACCCCACACTCCTACTCTTATCCTCAACCATAAATAGGCAAAGAATATCCCACTTCGAGATAATTTAATATCAATTAACATTTCATGTTGATTGATTTTTAGTGTAAAAAAGGGTGTGTGAATAACTTAAGCCCATTAATGATTGGCGGAAGGGTGATGAGTGTGACATCGGAATAATCGGTGTTGTAAAAGATAATTGAATTAAAACTATTCGCAAAATTAACAATTTGGTGTTTCGTTTTTCTGGACATCCGTCCATTGTTTATCCGTCATGCGAATACCACCAAACCTGTGACTCATTGTAATCAAGTACCACTACCAACATCCGGACGACTCCCGCGCACTACGCAAATCTGACTTAGAAACCTTTTGGATTCAATTTGGCCAAACAAGTGGATCGGAAGGCGAGGGCCTGTGGAGTGGCCAGTTCGATCCCCGGACTTAAATCCACTCGATTACTTTTTTGGGGGGTATATGAAGTAGACAATTTTTAATCCTCCTCGGGCAATTAATATTTGTCAACCGAAGGATCGGATTCAGAACTTTGTTGATACTTTAAGTAACAATCCGCAGATGCTACAGAACGTTAGAAGGGCATTTTATGACCGCCTTGGCCATTGCATTGAAAGGGATAACGGTCATTTCAAGCATATGATAAACTAATTCAGTGTACAGGCCTATCTCTAAAATTAACTCTAAATTCCAAAGGAAATTAATAAATTGTTTGCCCATTTGTGTAAGTTTGAGAGGGTGCTTGGTAGGAGTGGGGGTATCCCCTGTCAGTTGTTATTGCCTGTCCCTGTACAGTAGCATTCAGCAATACAAAAGCAAATAAAGTGGTTCGCATAACATAATGTCGTTTGTGTTCAGCTATAGTGGAAGAAGTGAAGACACTTGCAACATTGTGTACCATGACCTTGCACCACACTCAGACCAACTATAGGTAACACACAGTCTTATGGCGTTAACTATCTTTATCTACCCATCTATCTATCGATGACTGCATAAGTAGTTCCCGCTTTTTGAATTTTTTTTTCACTTCCGCCTTCCTTGCCTCGAATATTTTAATTGCTGGTACCGTAGAAACGCAATTAGTTGCACCATGCTACTGTTCAAATGCAATGTTTGTATAATTATAAGCAAATGTATTCCTGGAGGTTTTGGGTAAGTGATACGTCAATCGATCCGAAACCTTGCTTCCATTAAGAATATGATTTCTGTTGTTGACACTTAAATCAGAATTTTCGAAAATTCTACAAATCACACTGGAATTTTTTCATTTTCGCAAAAAATCTCGTAACACATGAATTTGGTTAGGCGGTATTTCAATCCGTAACAAATTCCACGTAGAATACTAGTCTGAAAACCATTGGTGGCAGTGAAGTAAAATTTTCGACAAACATTTAAAAATGCCCAAAATATTTTTAAATTCACTATCAAAGGGTACCAGGCTGAAAAAAATTGATTTCATGTGTTAAATCTGTTCTTGCTGTATTGATTCCTCAAAGTTGTGCCCTCTACTTTCCGGACACCCTTTAATTGACCACGGCCATACAGTTTCCCAAATTGTACGTACAATTTGGTCAGCTACACTGTTCAGGTTAACAGCATTAATTAGTAACACCTCAGCCACTCATGCACTAGGCATGGCATTCTATTGTTGGTTCTACTTCTACAACACAATGTGAATTTCTGCTTTTTTGTTACAACTATCAACAGATTAATCCAACCAATAAAAATTTGTAAAATTTGTTTTGCAAACGTCGACTTGACCGTCGACTTGACCGTCAACAATGGATATTAAACTGGTAATCTGCATCATTTGTGACTGAGTGAGAAACCTCATCTCTCGAACAAATTTCAAAGAATCATTTTGACACCATTTATTTGTAAAAATGACGAAAAAATTAAAGTAAAATCTGAACTGAGCACCAACAACGAACGCATTTGTATTCTATATATTAGATTTCCGATCAATTGACGTATCACTTACCCAAATCCTCGTGGAATACCTTTGGTAAAAATTATACAGGACAATGAATTTGAACAGTAGCATGGTGCAACTAATTGCGTTTTTACGGTACCAGCAAATAAAAGATCAGCATTTGAGGTAAAGAGTCAGGTTATGATTTATTCTCTGTCAAACAGAACTCAGTTCTTTAGAACACTGATGGAATATATGCTATCAACTATCTGTACCACAACAGTGGCTTGCCAATTAATATATTTGTTATGCAATTTACTGTATCGTCACTCTACTATAAAATTATTTAAGCTATAAAAAACATTCTGCGAACAACCGAGAAACCTTAAAATATCACTTAATTTCACTTGTAGATACAAAAAATTTCTTTTTCTGTAAATAAGAAAATTTTGGAAAAGTCAAATTTGCAAAATTTTCTTATTTACAAAGTCAAATTTGCAAAATTCATGGGTCTAATTCAACTAATATTCGATATAGGGACGTCAGTCGTGTCCATGTATACGGACGCAAATCCTTATAAAGGTTTTGATGTTCATTAGAAAGCCAATACAGTGAAACTCGTTATAGTCACTTCTTCTGTCACAAGTCTCTTTGTATCACCAATTTTAAAATTCCCGGTGAATGTTCATGCACTTCGTCTAATTGCATATTTCATCTTGAGTCACCCATTCCAACCCCACATATGGAAGTTTACTTCTTTCAAACGCAACTTTGGTGTCATAGTTTGAGTTTCACANCACCCATTCCAACCCCACATATGGAAGTTTACTTCTTTCAAACGCAACTTTGGTGTCATAGTTTGAGTTTCACATCTATAGTTTTTTATAATTTATCGAAATTGTATATCATTCACTTTACACTTTTATGGCCTGTTTATAGTCCGTCAGGTTTCCGAATCCACTTTCCGAATCCGCATTGGGAGTCCAATTCGGATTGTAGGAACTATAAATCGAAATCAGGTTTCAGTTTCCGGTTACACGTAAAACTGAATCTTGAAACAGGATTTTAGTTTATAGTATTTTTCTGAAAACTGAAGTTATACTGATTTGAAAAATGTAAATATATTCATCTAACCTGAACAATGATTGATTTATTACTTTTTATTGCGCTACGTCGTCGTCGTAATCGGAAACGGCGAAGGAGTATATACATCCGTAGTATATTTAGACGTAGGGATGCTTTAGGGGTGATGTCACTGGTAAAGGAACTGGTTTCGGATGACCAATACCATCAACGATACTTCAGGTATACTTTATTTATTGGCACATGCTGCAGTATTAAGAAATCTAATATTGGCAATATTTACTTGTAGAATGGATAAGGAAAACTACCTATTTCTTCTTGAAAGTATCAGAGCTTTTATAAAACCAAACAGAGGAAACCATCTGCGCCCAATTTCTCTAGAAGAAAAATTAGCTATTACTCTAAGGTAAAACTAACCGTGAAAATTATTACTAACTAAGGTTTCGAAGCTAGTAAGCATATATAACTAATATGTACAGATATCTAGCCAGCGGCAACTCACAAGTTAGTCTTGCGATGAGTTACAGGATTTCACCATCCAGTATTTCCAAGTTCTTGCGTGAGATCCTCAAAGCTCTTTGCAAATGCTTGAAAGACAAGTACTTAAAACCACATATGTCCATCAAATGGAAAGAAGAAGCAGAAAAATTCAACTCTATGTGGCAGTTCCCTAATTGTCTAGGAGCTTGGGACGGAAAGCATGTTCGAATTTTAGCACCAGCGCAGAGTGGGTCAGATTTCTTCAATTATAAAAATTTTTTTTCAATAGTGTTGTTGGCTTCAGTAAGCGCCGATTATAAGTTTCTCTCTATGCCGTGCACGTATGGAAATATGTCTTCGATCAAATACCTGACGATTTTCCTAGCATTCTTGAAATAGACGACCAACAGTTACACCTCTTCTCCTTGTCCTTATAGTCCTTCCTTGATTTATCGTAGAGAAACGGATGTTCTTTCACTGCGTCAATCAAGTTTCCTTCAAACTCCATTTTAAAAATACAATGAAGTATATAATTTAATTTTGCAAATCTAGAACTTATTTCAGGTAGTCGAATATTACAAGTTGTCCCACTGGGAAAAAATTTTGTATTCGAAAATACGCAGCAAAAATCACATTTTGCCGGTGGGACAACTTGTATATCAGTTTCCGGATCTTTAAAAGTAGAACCTAAACCTGAAGCTTCAAATCGGAAAACTCTTGTCCGTTTCTGAAGAAACGGATGACTATAAACTGTTTTCCGATTTTACTCAAACAGGAAACTTTCCGCTTCTGTGAATTCGGAAGCGGAAACTGAAACCTGAAATGGACTATAAACCTAAAAATTCTTCAAACCGGACGAATTAGATACTGAAGTCGGAAAACTGAACGGACTATAAAGAGGCCATAAGACGATAATGGGGATAGAAAAAAGAAGAGAACTAACAATTAAATAAAAGTTTCAGATTTTAGCAGACTTAGACAACAAAGTGAGTAATAAAGTTATCTCTGACTAACACATTAACAAAAGTACAGTAAGTAAAACTCCGAAAAAGAGGGACCAGATTGAACATGCTGCAAGTAATNACTAACACATTAACAAAAGTACAGTAAGTAAAACTCCGAAAAAGAGGGACCAGATTGAACATGCTGCAAGTAATAACACAGTTTAGTTGAACATGAATATAATTTTTAGTATGGGACAAGTTCAGAAGAGTCTTGAGAAAATTAAGATGTGGATTCTTTGTAATGTTACAAACGAACGAGCTTCAAAAAATGCTAACTATTACTTACAAAATTCGAATAAAATCATCACCGAAGAAACATTTTCATGTTATGCGCAGAAAAAAGTTACTGACTATTTTCCTTAGGTTAGAGTTATGTAATTTTGAACACTCACTGTCTTAGTAAAATTAATAGATAACCCAAGATTCACAAATCCGTTTTTGTCATCAAACACCATGTTAAAGACCAAAATTAAAAAAAGTTGCCACTATCACTTTCTGTCATCCTCCGCTGTATATCACCAAAAAGTTGGGCTCCATTGGGTGTGACATTAACTCTTCTCAGCCTGCGTGTTCGGCAATCTTGGGGGCAGTTTTTAGATCCCAAAAAGTTCTACATGCGACTAAAAGCTCCATCTAAGATATTCCACTACAGTGGAACTCACTTAAAGTCACACTCAAGGAAGCCCTAATTTTTGGCGATATAAAGTGAAGATGACATTATGCGATATTGGCAACTTTTTTAATTTTCGTGTTTGACATAGTGTTTGGTGACAAAAAGCGGATTTGTGAATCTTGGTTTACCTATTAATTTTATTATGGTAGACTCAGTGTTCAAAATTACACCAGTTTGACCTAATAAAAACAGTCAGTATTTTTTTCTGGACACAACAGGAAAATGTTTTTTCAGTGATGATTTTGTCCAAATTTTCTAAACAATAGTTAGCTTCTTTTGAAGCTCGTTCGTTTGTAACATTACAAAGAATCCACATCTTAATTTTCTCAAGACTCTTCTGAACTTGTTCCGTACTAGGAATATCTTCATGTTCAACCAAAATTTCCTACTCTTCATCATCGTCCATTGGCACAACACCTAAGAACAACACGCAAAAAAAATTTCATGTAATTCAAATTGAAATTGTAAAGTTACCCAAAGCTTCATTTATTATTTCTGTTTCTGTAGGGATTTCTGATGTTACAACATGATCGTCAATTGTAATGAAGCTCTCATAATCCAAGGTGTCAGGAATTGCAATTCTTTGATTTCTTGCCAACGAAAACATATCAGTTTGTGACTCATTGTCAATAATTTCAAGATCTGACTGTTTCTTCGAGGGTGCTGATTTTAGCTTTTCTGAAACAATTAGCAATTGTTACCGGCTTTACGCAGTTCCATGCTTCTGTCAAATAATAAATTTCGTTCAAAACATCAATCTTAAATTCAGAATTTTGATCCATGCAATCAATCATTTTTTTTTCAACAATTTTGTACGGTAGAAATGTTTCAAATTCTTGATGATGCCTTAATCCATTGGCTGTAAAATACTGGTTACGTTAGGTAGAAAAAACACTAATTTGATATGAGTTAAGCCCTTCATCGTTTGAGGGTTAGCTGGGCAATTATCAATGAGAAGCAAAATTTTTCTATTTTGTCGATTGAGTTTTCGGTTCCATTCTAAAACCCAACTTGCAAACAATGCGCCAGTCATCTACGCCTTTTTGTTTGACTGGTACAAAACTGGAAGGTTTTCCTTTTTGATTTTAGAAAAGCACCTTGGTTTCTGTGACTTTCCAATTAAGAGAAGTTTCATTTTTTCGGATCCATCGGAGTTTGCACAGCATTGACCTGTAATTCTCTGCTTGGACAGTTTTCCACCGACACAATTTTCACCTAAAATTAATGAGGATTATTAGAAATTACTTAACTGAGGAAAAATTCTACAATGTAGTGTTTACCTTTCAGTGCCAATGTACAGTCAGGAAGAAGTTGATAAAATAGACCACACTCGTCCGCATTAAATATGTCTTTACTTTTGTAAGCGGCTGAAACTATCGGCCACACATCTTTTATTCACTCATCGATAATTGCTTTGTCCACTGCTCCTGATTCTCCTGATACAGATTTAAACGATATTCCATGGCGCTTTTTAAACCGGGTAATCCAGGATGCGTTTATTTATTTATTCTCGGTGTCAGACTTCCTGTTGGATAATTGTTGAGTAAATTGTGTGGCCTTTTCCAGAAGGATAGGTCCACTTATTGGCACATTCTGAGACCTCTGAGCAATGAACTATTCGAACAGCGCTTCATCAAGTTGAGGGTTTGTAATTTCTCTGACATGTTTACGTTTCTAAAATTTGATAATTTATGTTGTGAAATTAATTTGATTAAGAAAGTTTAGGTGAGTTATCTCAGTGTTTTTACTTGCAGCAAGTTCAATTTTGTCCCTCTTCTTCAGAATTTTACTTACTGTACTTTTGTCAATATGATAGTTGTCAGAGATAACTTTCCTGCTCACTTTGTTTTCTAGGTCTGCTAAAATCTGCAACTTCTGCTTAATTGTTAGTTCAGTTCTTTTTTCTTTCCCCATTTTATTAGAGTGTAAATTGAATGTATACAATTTGCAGAGAAATTAAGGAACAAAATGTGAAATTCAAACTATGGCACGAAAGTTGCCCATAAAAGAAATAAACTTCCATTTGTGGGGCTGGAATGGTTGACTCAAGATGAAATATGAAATTAGGCGAAGTGACATAAGGCGACCTATTCTTACCCTTAAGTGCATGGGCATCCGCCGGAAATTTTTAAATTGGCGATATAAAGACTTGTGACAGAAGAAATAGTGACATTAAACGAATTCCACTGTATAAGCTTATAAATTATAAATCGCCGAGCAAATTATCGCATAATTTTTTTAAATTTTGCGCATAAAAAAGTAGTCCTTGCTTATGAACAAATTACATTGATTGTTACATGGGTATCTTCGTTGAGTTGATCTGTTGAAGTTTTAACGAAACTGTGACTGGTATTTCGCGATTTGTTGCAAATGAATTAACTATAGATGGGTCACTGATGTGATGAATATCAGCTATTAATCATGATTTTGGTCTTTCGTTTTAAGAAATGAGTGTTAGTTAAGTGTATTTTCATTTTTCCAACGTCATTAATTTAGATACTGGTTCTAAATTAATAACATTGTCCCTTAGCACAAATGGTGAGAGCGCTGAACCTGAGATAACTGAGGGAGATGTTTCGAGTTCCACTCGAGACAGTTTCGAGATGGTTCAACTTCTAGTGAAGACAAGCGATTTAAGATTAATGAAGTTTGTCAATCAACCAAATAAATACAGTTTCTCTCGCCGATTACTTGCCTTAGCCTATTACCCGTGGACTTAACCTGTGAAAAAATAAATCCTGTAACGCGGACCTTGTATGTAANGTAGGTTCAACTTCTAGTGAAGACAAGCGATTTAAGATTAATGAAGTTTGTCAATCAACCAAATAAATACAGTTTCTCTCGCCGGTTACTTGCCTTAGCCTATTACCCGTGGACTTAACCTGTGAAAAAATAAATCCTGTAACGCGGACCTTGTATGTAACCGGCAGTTTTCTAGACTCGAACATTCCAATTTAAGTAATCACTGCTGATTGAATTGCTTCAAAAGAGCTTTTCATCAATCCAACATGTATGTGTAAGTTAGAAATGGAAGCACTTTATTGGGGAAGTTAAAATTAATGTACAGACACGATAAATCAATCATCTTCACTTGACTGCTAGAAAAATATGAGTAAAATATTAATTATATTCAAATAATTTTTTTTAACAGAAATGAAAAAGTAATTGATAGAGATGAATGGCTATTGCGCAATTGGTATTCAGAATTTACGACGACACCATGTGGAGTTACGAATGACAACGAGGTATGTAATTATTGAAACTACTAACGAATTATTTTTCTAGTATATTAATCCAACAAATTGCAACGTGATTGTTGCGCCTAGCAAGTTATCTAAAGTTNACGAATTATTTTTCTAGTATATTAATCCAACAAATTGCAACGTGATTGTTGCGCCTAGCAAGTTATCTAAAGTTTGTGAGACGTTCAGCATTACCTTTGCTGTTCTAGATCACCAAAATCCTAGCATCCTATCGGGATAATATCATANTTGTGAGACGTTCAGCATTACCTTTGCTGTTCTAGATCACCAAAATCCTAGCATCCTATCGGGATAATATCATAACCTGCATTGTAAAAGTAATGGTAACGTCAAACATTTTGCAGCTCGGTTGCATGGTTGACATTGCTCTACAGCTTCCGTGATCTCACGAGCTTGCTAACCTGGTATTAATAAAAGTGGCGACCATTCTAGCAGGTATGGTTTATGTATTACAAATACCTGCCTGCTTATACAACCCGTAGTGGAGAAATTCCAAGTATTAGGATAGGGAATTGGGTAATAACAATTGAAAAGCCTAACATTTAAAGTTCATATTTTATGTTACTTGATTTGTCTCCAAATTTTGTATCAGGAACATGTTAAGGAGACAAACAAATAACATTAGCAGGAGCACTCCCAGATTATTTCTGTCCCCAGAGCAGGTGGTTCCATTTTATAGTAAAGTCTGAGAAATTTAAATTTGATCATATCACGGTAGTATTGATTAGGTTTTCACGTTAGTCGTTAGTTGGAGAGTATTGAGATTGTATATTTATTTAACTCATCGAATTAACAATCTTATTCATGACATTTAATTATAATTAAAAAGTTCACGTCTGATATTAAAACATGTCTGAAAAGTTAAGAACCTGATGGAGAACATAGTATACTTCTTTTCATTTTGATTTTGATTTCTTTGCTTTTGTTCCAAAATTTCCATTGACGACAGGACTAGTTCGCTCGACGCTCGATTGAAAAATTCCAATTTGGAGTTGCTGTGCGACCCTATGTGGGATGATGGCACTATACGAAAATGATAATAAAGAATAGTTTAACCATCATTATAAACCGTGAGATTGATTTATACTAATAAATTACATACAGTAACATGGTGAAAAAAACATATTTAGGTGGAAGAATCAAATACTCGTAGTNCATGGTGAAAAAAACATATTTAGGTGGAAGAATCAAATACTCGTAGTTTTGCCGGAATCCTTTTACCACTTCTTTAGCTATATATTCCGGACTCACTTGATCTTGTAACCCAAACCTAAGAATGAAGCAAACAAGCAACATTGGGTTTTCTCTGCTCATTCCGAATATTTATATTTAATGTTCAACGACTTGCCTTTGTTTCAGTATAATTCCGTCCATCAATCGAGTATTAACAAATATAGGGTAAACAGTGGTAAACTTGATGTCAGGTTTTAATGGATGTTCAAGAATTTCCTGACGCAGGGAGTCAATGAACCCTGTGACTGCGTGTTTTGAGCTTGCATATGAGGCTATTTCTTTGCATGGTATAAATGAAGAGAGAGAAGCAGTTGTAACCACATGTCCATGATTTCTCTCGATCATTTTAGGAAGGAATTGACGAAGGATCCACATATGAGATATCGTATTGACAAGGAAGACTTTTTCAAAAAGTTCTTCCTTTTGTTCTAGAAAAATTCCATTCGGAGCAATTCCTGCATTGTTGATGACGATGCTCACATCACCAACATCTTCACGCACCTTAATTAAAAATTTAATCATCTTCAAAAATGGAATATGATTTATGATTCATCATTTATATTAGTATAAATATAATTTAACGATTGATTTGTACGAAACAAATACTTAAAAAATAATCAATTATGACAGGTGAGATGGCGGCCTAACGCAGTAAAACACATTAACTAACTAGACTTATATGTCCTTGACAAAAATCTACTCTTACAGTTAATAGAAACCATGTCTTTTTCATACAAGCAAAATACTGATAAATTCCATGTTTTCAGCCAATAACGAATCCGAAAGCCGACAGCAATCTTTTATACTTAAGACGGTCCGGTCCTAACCGTTGATTCCCTAAGCAAGTAATTACTAATATAAACGTACTTTAGAACGAAGCTTTATTAGTTTAATTGTACAACTTGTCTTAAGTTATTCAAGTAGTAAAATTAATACTCATTCTTGTCAGCTAGGGTTCTAGTAAACTGAAGATGCGTTTAGTGCACTAGTCTTCTCTTTGTGGTAAAATATCTCGACTGGTCGACCAATCGAATCAAATTAAAGTAAAATTTTTACTCCCATATCCCTAAACTGAGTTTAGTATTATACTGTAAGATTTTCTCCAGTTTATTTTTTTAAACTCAGTTTATCAATAGTTAAATCTGATTGATTAAATTAGCCCAAGGTAGTGCTAACATAATAGTACATTCAACAGCTCAATTTCTTCAGTTGGATAGACTTAATGTTCGAGATTCGGAAAATTTTTAAATAAGCAAACAAATTTTTGTTAAATAGAAATCATAGCTAGATTTGTATGAATCTGTATGTTATTTCATGATAAACCACCTCCAATTTTCTCATAAAACCCAAATTCAGCATTTTTTTTATATAATGTTGACTACTAACTATGAGAAATGCATTCCGTGCCTAGAAAGTATATCCGTGTGTATGTCAAATTTGTTTGACAAAAACGATGTGTTTAACGCATCGTGTCAAACATGCTCGTCGGAATTATGGAGTGCATGGGAAAATTGTTACACTAAAGAAAACTCACTTCCCATCTACTCTACATCGATAGGACAAATCTCTTTTGTTTAGTACATTTTTAAGCCTTAGTTAAATTAAATCTTACTTGTTGAGCTGCTCTGACAATATTTTCACGTTCAGAAATATCCACTGTGTACCCAAATACTTTGGTCCCACGTTTCTTTAATTCCGCTATTGTAACCGAGTTAGCCTCCGCTTCAACATCCCAGCAAACAATTGTAGCACCCAAACCTGCTAGTTGCAACGCAATTTGTTTCCCAATTCCATTTCCACTACCAGTGAGCTATAAAAAAAAACTTGAAATAATTATACCTACTGAACATTTAAACAGCATTATTTTAGAAAATGGCAACAAGTAAGTATAAATTACGACAGTCGAACCTCGTAATTAGTAATTTCGTTATGTAACCATAAAATAATCACAAGTTGGTAGTTTCAGTGAGGGGTAAAACTAATATGAGCTTATTGGTTGTATTAAATTACATTTGGTATAAAAACCTTTCAGTTAATATTATTTTTAAAAGTTATCCAAAAGTTACAAAACACTCTATCATCAGATTCCATTGTATGTACTTAACTTTCTATTATATTGGTGTTCAAAACGTAACGAAATATAACATTTCAAGTAAATGAAATCAACTTGAAAGACCAAAAAGTCAAAGTTTCTACATTAGTGTGAATAATTTAAGTATAAGAATCTTGTTGATATAGTCAAGATTCAAATAATTTTGAGCATATAACGTAGTGAGTAATACACAAGGTTTACAGGAAAGAGTAAGGTAATAAAAATTACCTCACGACTCCAATATTGTTAGATATATCAAACTTAAACTATTATTATATGAAACTTACCAGAATAATTTCACCTTCTAATGATTTCAGAGACCTTGGCACAACAATTCGGAAAAACTTTTCAGTTAATGTTAGCAAAGTAACGACGAAAAGTATAATTAGTTCCCAAAAAAAGGCTCCAAAATTTTTGATATGAGTTGGCAGATCCATGACGAATTGATTACTAAACTACTGAACAACTAAACTCTTCCGATTATTCAAACGAAGCTGGGCGAGATCAGCATGCAATTCTTGTTTTATGAACTTGAAAATAAATTTTCTACTTCAGTTGTAATTTACTGATATAAAGTTTATCATTTAGTAAGTTTCACTGTTGCTTTACTAGTATACTCCTGAGTACTCTACCTCTGACCTTACAATAGATTATTGTAAAAATCGAGATGAAATTCGTTGAAAAATTAATAAAATTTTAAAATAACTTCCACTATGATACGATATGATGTAATATGCCGATAGTATTTAATATAGTGTTAGGACTAACTTAAGGTAATCAACCAAAACCAAATGAACCAGAATCAAGTTAATTTTTATTATATTATTACAATTTCCCCAAAGAGTGTTAGATTCAATGGAATTAAACACCCAAATGCTCTCAGCAAATCATATGAAAATATTCATTATTATTAACAAGAGAAAAAAGAATTAAGAGGATATACTGGTTTTCTGTATTGCATCCAAGGTCATATTCGAATCGTTTTCATAGTATCAAATTATATAGCACTTTGGTTAATAATATGACGAAGAGTCTATACGTTTTTAGATTTTTATTACTTCAAATAAAGTTGATGATTCGGTAAAAATGATAAATTGAAAATTAAACCAAAATTTGTTCTCCATGTGAGAATCCATTCTTGATAATTAATTAACATATCCGTTAAATTATATGAGATCCACAAGGTCAAGATGAAGAAATCCAAGTTTCTTAGATAATCCTGATTCTCTGTGATTTGATTACTCTTGCCATTGTAGACTAGTGATATCAGATTTTGAGAATTTCCAAACATATGATGTTCACCAAGGTGTCACTGTAAAAACTACTTATGAAGTAAATAAAACCTTAATGTTAAACTTGTAGCTAGGCACTGGTCATGAAAAGAGAGTGATACGTTAGATACATTACATCCACTGAGCACTGGAAGAAAACATAAAATAAAAATCATCTCTAATATTTCGAATAAAAATAATGTCTTCAAGACATTTAAAAAATGAATGATCGTGATATGAATGAATTGATATAAGAAATACTGAATATTAATTTAACACTGAACAAGAATTACGCGGACGTGCTGAAGTTATTACCTTTGAGAGATGATTAGACGCGTTACCGAAAAAAGTGAACAACACTTAAAGGGTGTCCGGGAAGTAGAGGCACAAACTTTAAACTGAGATTGCAAATCAACCAATAAGTATACTGGAATGAAAATTTGTCATAAATATTAACTAATAGAGGAATTTAAATATTAGGTTTAGGTCTGGACCGACCTAATTTTTCTCGACTTTCACACTCTCGGTTTGAGTCTGAGTTTGTTGTAACTTAAGACGCTAAAATATTAAGTCCAGACCAACATTTGGCTTGATTGGTTGGATGCTTAGATTAACCACCAGTAAAATTTAAGAAAACTAGTTACGATTTTAATATTTTAGATGACCACTGTTTCCTAAACTGCCGGTTTCATAAAAATGATATGCTAAAATTATGAGAATGTTTAAATATAAATTAGCATCCACAGAAAATGGATTAACTGACTGTTCGTACCGAAACAGCCAGATTTTTTTTTTTTTCGATTTTTTTCGAAATTCAACCTTTTTTAGATCCAATATTTAATTAATTATTAAAAACATTATGTAATTGACAATTAAAACTAAAACAAATGAAACTAAAACTTAAATATTGCTTATAAACTGAAGAAAAAAAAAACTCTTGGTTTGGACTTAATCTCAGACCTAAAGTGAGAGGGAATTAGGTCTGGAATTAAGTTTTTGAAAGACGGACGAAGTCTTGAGAAAGGAGAAAGTCCTTCTACGTCACATATTTTTGGCGCGAATCTCATAATTAGGTCTGTTACAGACCTAAACTTAATATTTAAATTCCTCTAATATATACTGTTGTTTCAAAGGTCATACATCGCCCTGCTGACTTTTTTAAATTCGATTCCTCGAAGGTTCTAGTAGACATGTCCCATTACCTCTTTTAGTACTCCTTTCGGTGCTTCTTTGAAAATTTTGTTCCAAATTAGCTTGAAACCTTAGATGATTTTTGGTTGTTTAGGTATCTGACAGCACTAGGTTTTGCAAATAGCCCAGATTCTTCAATTCATCTTGCCTGTGGCATGTTCAAGGGGATTAGAGTTTTTGGTACAAAATAGACAATTTTCTGACTTAGAATGTCTACATCGGTAGTGGCGAATTGTGAACGTGCCTGCTCAAGCCAAAATAAAACGTCTTCCAATTCGTGATGCTTGTGTATGAAAGGAAGTTGTGGTTGCTTCAGACACTCTCGAAGGTAAATCTTTAGTGCAGGGCTCCTTCCGAAATATGCTACATCTCCTGCCAAACAATTTATTGCACCTTTACTGACCCGATTTTGAATATTTTTTTTTCAAAAATTAAAAACACTTTTTTTATCCTTTTTTTTTAAATTTTTTACAAATTTTTATTCAAATAATTTCAATTTTTTTTATTTTGTAAACAAATGAGTATCAGGATGTTCTGCACCGATTTTGAATAATTTTTGACAATTTAGATAAATTTTAATTTTTTAATTTTTTTTCAATTTTTTTTGTAAATAGTTTTTTTTTTAATTTTCAAATTATTCTTCAAAATTTATTGCACAATTTGAGGTTATGCGCAACTAGTTCCTTCATTCCATAGCAGTAGTTGCAGGAGTTAGAGCAAAGTATTATAGAACCAACTAAACTTTACGTTGCGTGTGCGTAAATTTTCACGGACTGACTAAAGAACTTACCGGTAAGTTTGACCGAACTCCTTACCACAACTAAAACATTAAACTTCTTCTTCAGACGTGGAAACGTCTGTTTCTGGTTCACTTTCACTGCCGAGAGTGATATATAACTAAGCTTACACAGCATAGTTCAGCCACCAATTGGTTAATACTGTTGGATTCTACCTAAGGGGCAGCAGTAAATTTTTCTAAGTTTTTCTCCATAAGGGTAAGTACAAAAAAATTGTTCTAAGTAAAATTTTTTTTCAAGTCCTATATGACCGATAAAATGACCTAAACAAAAGTTGTACAGCATGTTAAGCTGAGTAATATTTTCCTATGGTGAATTTTTCTGTGATGACCCATCGAGGTTACAGGTCAAGGTCAAAACCTGGGTCCCCTTTAAGCGATAAATTAATTCTAATAGAAGTTATTCAGATTGTTAAACTGAGTAACTTTTCCTGAGATGTTTTTCTGAAATGACCCATCGAGGTCACAGGTCAAGGTCAAACCTCTGCTCTTGCACAAGTGATGAAATGACACAAATAAAAGTTGTTCAGAATGTTAAACCGAGTACCTTTTTCTGCTTATATTCCCAATAGGTATCCAGCTCTAGTAAGTAAGCATTACCTTTTTCTTAATTTAGTTTGACCTTGACCTGTGACCTCGATTTGTCATCACAGAAAAATTCACCATAGGCAAATATTACTCAGCTTAACATGCTGTACAACTTACAACTTAACTTTTGTTTAGGTCATTTTATCGGTAAAATAGGACTTGAAAAAAAAATTTTTATTTAGAACAATTTTTTTGTACTTACCCTTGTAAGGGTAAGTACAATAAAATTATATTTATCAAAATAAACAAATCTGAAACTAGTCTTCAATCGACTTTTTTATAGATTGCAGTTAACTTACTTTATTTGAGACTCGAATATCGTCGTCGTTGCTCGGTGCAAACACATTATGAGTTTTTTCTGTCCGTCCATCGGTGATCTAGCTCAGAAACGATTTGACGAATAGAAATTGGGTTTTCACTAATAGATTGGCCATCCACTATGCACAAGTTCAAAGAATAGCCACTTACGTTATATTTGACGTAGTTTGTTCAACGCTTTCCAGTAACTCCAATTTTACCTCATATGAGTTTACAATGATATATTACAAATGATATGTAGTTAAATATTTCGAGAAGTAATGTATGGATCGGAATGGAGTTTTCACTACCGGTTAGTCCATACATCATGTTCCTACATCTGCGTAGTGCGCATTGTACGTGTGGTGGACGTTGGCATACGCAGTGTGTTTTATATTTGCATTATACATAAACTATCTATGTACGCATTTGAGTTTTTGATGCGCCGTACACATTCTAATGGGTGTTTAAGTACATCAATTTCTCCTATAACTCCACAGAATACACAACTGACAATAACTTTTATTTCTTGATAAATAAACAATATTCTATAATTGTAAAATAACACTGAGTTTCATTTTAACAAAGATTGAAGAATATAATCTTATAAGCTAGTTTATGGACACAAAGGGACAATAGTAATATGTGGCATAAAATAACAAGTTACACTAATAAACTGTAAATACCTAAATAAACTAAAAAAATTAATATTATAAACTATATCTCATTTTAAGTTTTTGTAGGTATAATGTTAATTTTTACCATGGATGAGTTACATCAAATAAACTATCATGTAAATATATTTCCTGGTATAGTCTATTCAGAAGGATACACGGGGTAAATTTGTAATCAAGTTCAGCTACGAAAATCAACCGAAGGTTAAGTAATTCAAACAACTTCATTTTTACGAAATTGTCCATTTTGATTCAAATGATAAGAATATATTCGGGACAATTCCAACAAAATCACACTTGCTAGCAAAATAAATACAGAGTACCTACGTTGATGATTCCACACAAATTTTTGATTTTCGACGCATAGTTTCGAATTCGGTTTCCATTTATATTAAACTGATTTAGAATTTCGTAGCCTCAAGTTTATAGTTCGTCTTAACTAAATATCCAGAACTTTCTTAGAAATAATAAATCACTGACAACAGGAAACCAGATTCAAAGCCAAGTTAGTCGAGTGACACTTGATGACTCGTCAGTGACGGTGCACGACGAATTCAAATCATGCACCAAAAGCAATAAAGTCTAAAATAGCTCAGGCATCAGTTCGAAAATTTTTCATTTTGCCTTTCTAAAAATAACCCAGACGGCATTGCATCGCAAACAACTAAAATCGTTCGAATAAATTTTTAAAAGTACCACTTCGATTTCGATTATGTTATCATTGGAATTTGGATGTGTAAAGTTGGAAGTCAAAGTTCAGGGTCAAATTAGCAATCAGCAATAACATTCACTTCTGGATTTTGTGGCTAATTATATTGGAGAAACTTGATTTCAGATTTCGCTATTGGTGCGCATGAGATCGTTCCAATAAGTAATGAACTAATAATACCGATTAAGCTAAACTCAATTCTCATTGCCGAAGTCAAGCAAATTTGTTCCTCGTGCAGCTTGACTTAACAGTCTCATTTGCTTATATTTATTTTAGAAATTAAATGTTCACAAAAAATATTCAATCATTAATTCAATTAGTTATTCATCCGTACCACAGTACGGCAATCCATCAGAACGCTGAAAATAGAATGTAAGTAGCGAATAGATTACCTTTGCTTTGAGTATTGTTCTCAAATTAGAATAATTCACCTACGAATTCCCTTTAAATACTACTCCCAGGATCAACTGGGTACTAAGCATCATCACCTCTTCTCATCGTCTCCCGTCCTTACGAGCTTAATATTACTCATAATATAACAAAATCTTCAATCATTATAAATTCAATTAGTTATTCGTCTCTACCGAGGTACGTCATTTATCAATTCATCGGTACACTGATTTTGTACATTTGAACTAACTCAATATTGCGCTTGAACTGTAAACAATATGTACTACCCTTAATAGTTAATCTGAATATTCATTGCGGCTCATTGTACGATTAATATGGCAAAAACTGCTTTTGCATCAATCAACTAACGTTGAAATTCATTGCGGCTCATTGTACGGTACATCTGACCTTTAAAGGCGTCAACAAATTTTCCTAACTAATTCTCTACTCCTACTGCAGAATGAGTTCAATTGCTTCACTCTTACGTTTCCTTTCAACCAAACGTTATAGAAGATGGAATTAACTGTTGAAATGCAAACTAAAAGCAGATAAATGAAAGTAAAACAATTCGTGGAATGCATCATCTTATCAGGTTGTATATTCATACTATATAAGTCATCATATGTATAGAAACTACAATAGTAGCAACTTTAAATTTCTTCTCAAAATTTATACAATATATTGTGGCAAATTATACTTTAACCTTAAGTTGTACACTTCCTATAATTCAAAAGCATTTTGAATATGTAATTTATATTTCCACTCGCTTGACAAACTCAAGTTTCCGATGAGAAACAACTATTTCCTACATTTTTTAATGTCAATGGATTCTCATTGAGGCTCATTGTACGGCTCAAATATCCTAACAATATCAGTATGAAATATAAGCTAAGTTAGCCTCTATGTTACTACTAATTAAATGTAACTAACTTCATTCTATGACTCTGCAAACACAATTCACGCCGCATGGCTTGCCTAAATTTTTATACAGATAAAATCTAAATGCATTTTAATGGTTTTCAGTGTAACCACGAGGTATCTATTGTAAAAACAAGTTTAAAATAGGTGTGTGAATTACTTGGCGCAATAAAAACTTAGTTAACTTTTAATTTCTTTAGATTGCATTGAAATATAGTCTTCGTATTATTCACTGATACCAAACGGCAAAGAAATTTTTCGTTTTTATGCTGTTACTGTATTAAACGATTTTTCAGTGTAACCTGATTGTGTTTTAACATGTCCATACTTAGCAAGAAAATTATTTTCTATTTAAAACAATGTTCATTTTCGCACAGGTTATTTAGGATTGTATCCGGCTTTTCAGTGTAACTTTCAGGAATCACAAAGTAAACATTAAGCTAGGTTTGCTGATTCTTAATCATTCACCAACGTATGAAATAATCAATTATGTTGGATGATATCCGGCTTTTCAGTGTAACCTTTAGGCTTCAATTTTTCTTAGCAAACTTCTCATTTACCCTAGAAATCTCCCTCGACGTAAGCCAAATGGATGTACAAGGTATTTTCAATGTAGCATTCGGAAACAAATACTCAGTGCCTTGTTCATTCATTTCTTTGCTGAATCCGCCAATTCTGAATAAAAAATTTACTGAGTTAGTAGCTCGCGACATTTGTAATAGTCAGGAGCAACAACTGGGAAAAGAATTTGACCAATTTCGTCAACTTTCAAAGTCAACTACATGCACTATGTGACCTACAATGCTCTCTTGGCTTCTTCTCGCTTATTTAATCTTACGTGTGGGTCTTAACCATCAAAATAATGATACTAGATGGGGATACGCAAGAATACCGCAGCAATAAAACATGTTAGCTCTTTTGTATCCTGAATTCTGTACATTAAACGTTTCAAATTTTGAACTGAGTTTGTTAGAGATCCANCTGCTTGGTTCGGTCAACGAATTCTCAGACCCCAGAGCTCACCGTAAATCAAGCTAAAGTAACAAAGTGACAAAGTCAATGAGAAACAAGTCACAAGTTTCACAAAGTCGTGTCGTTACCAAGGTTCCAGGCTTGTAAACGCAACTTGGATATGGACTTCATCCCTTCCTCCATCTTGGCATTAATATTAATATTACCGTGAATTTACATATAAAAATATGGTGTATTGGCTATTGGCAACTTGCATTGTTGAAGGAGTTGTAGATACTTCCCATATATTACATGCATTGTAGTGTAGTCCTCAATTCCGCCCTGAATTGGCGAATGTCTCTACATTAGAATACAATTTGGCAACTTATTTTCCGCATACGGCATAATACATAGTATGCAAACCATTTACGAAAGGTGGTAACCACCTCCTGTAACAATAGAATCTTACTAAATCAAAATACAATTCCTGTTTTTAATATACCATACTATTTCCCGAAACTGCAAATGTTTCATACACGCACCCTATTTCAAAAATCTTTTCAAAGCAAATCATCTATAAATCTATCGTTACAAGTAAAAAATCACCACAAAAAATCACCAGGAGCATAAGGTCTCCGGTATATGTTGCCTGTATTGGATAATGGTAACTGCATTTTCGAATGGTGTCATTACATTGCCATAAAATTTTCAAATGAATAGTTCCATGTGTTGGAATGCTTGACAAGTAACAAAAAGAATGGTTGTCAATGCTGGCTATGGCATATGTTCGTATCAAGTAATAGTTTTTATACATGTTGATATTCAGAAAACTAGGTGTATTGGCTAATGGCAACTTGCATCTTCAAGAAGACTCATATCTTCACACTATTTTGAAATAAATGTTGTGTTGCAGCAACTGAGCAACAGAAGAAAAAATCAGGTTAAGGCATAATCAAGTGTATGAAGATCCTTTATGGATGTTTATGTGTACAAAATTAGGTGTACTGGCTAATGGCAACTTGCATCAATGATAAACTTAACAGAAAATTGAATATATGTTAGACGGGAAATATCGTTAACGTAATAAGTTTGAATTGGCTAATGGTCACTTGCAGGTTTGGCATAAAAACTTGACTAGAATACAAACTTCATAAGGGAGTTGCTAAGTTTAATCAACAATACTTTCGGGTTTACGAACACATGTTCACTAAGTTAAAATAAGTCAATTCGTACGTTCATCAACTGCACTGTGTCAAAGTAGTTAATTATTCTGAAAGGGAAATAACAACGAAGGCGCTTTGATTTAAGACCAACTGCGGTATGAAACAGAGCGAGTATTTAGGTATGCGCAATTTTGCATCTTGATAATATACTAGTATGAAGATTAAGTATTGCAGCCTCATCGCTTCATTGTTGCGACGGCAGTACCTTTATATTTTACGACCATCCTTCCTCAAGGTGGACAAAGAAGTCTAACTAGATTACGTTCCTTCCGCAAAGAAAACTACATCTCAGTTTCGCATTTGCTATTCTACATGTGGAATTAAGCTCACAATCAACACATGCCTAATAAAGATTATGAATTTGGTTTAGAGTAAAGAGTGTCACATTGCAATTAAGCATATACCTGTTAACATCAACTTAAACAAGGGTAAACAACGAATACCCTTAAACGTTCGTTCAGATTCATTAGAAGTTAACATTATATATTGGATAACCACATCATTAATCAAAAACAAAATGCCAAATCGAACAACCACTGGCACCGGGAACACGTAAGTCTTAATACTTCCAGTTGTAACGAAATTTGCAGAGTGGTTAAGTAGACGTCCTATTATGACAAACGACGTAACATGCCAACCTGAGAATAACTTTCTAACAAGTTTCTGGTACACCACTAGCATAGAATAAACGTTTAATATGTAGTATACATAATAGATTTGATAATGGTTCGCAATCGGAATGGCTGGCATTCAGAAAGAGGAATGTTGCACCAAAACAAGAAATTCCACGTGAATGTATCAAGTGATAATTCAAACTATCAAATAGTAGCAACGTCAATAAGAAAAATTCATGTTGAAAATTTGGAAAGTGAAATCTTAAGTTGCAATTTTGATCCAATCAGTGGTTCCTTCCTAACAACTGATTGAGACAGGTTTAAGTATATTCACAAAAAACACTTAACAAAAGCCAGGTTTCACCATAAAATGGAATTCTTCATTATGCACAATATTCCCCACACTTAACTCCAATTGACAACTTCAGGCGACTGTTGGCAATTAAATAGCAAGTGCCAATTTTTAAATACTATTAAATATACTTTCTCGCAGTATGAAGTACCCCGAATAGATTCAGTCTTGGGAGACTTACACAAATGACTATAAATATCTTGCTCAGAGAAATCAGAAATTTATCGTACACAAATGACTATAAATATCTTGCTCAGAGAAATCAGACCAACTTTTTTTTCACTTGTAAGCTCTCTGAATGCTCTTGGTGGCCATTGACGGTAGAGCATGTGTCATTAGCAAGGACTCCATATTCTGGATTTTGTATTAATTTCTGGCATTTTTCATCTATTTTTCTGTGAGAGATCCAGAATTCGTAAGGTTTGAAAATTTTATATGTGCAATCTGTTCGCAACTTTCCCATTTTTTTCTTAAAGTTTAAGCCATGAATTTTCAGTTTTCACTATATGTTTCTTTAAATTTTATTGTGTACAAGTTAGTTCAACCATAATTACAAAATGTTTTGTTTGCATAAAATAACTTTGATATCTTCACANTTTAAATTTTATTGTGTACAAGTTAGTTCAACCATAATTACAAAATGTTTTGTTTGCATAAAATAACTTTGATACTTACTTTCATTACTTAACAGTAAGTTCTTTTATCTTAACATGGTTAGTATCTTCCTCCGAATAGCCCTAATTCGAAGATTTTAGTGGCTATTTGTGATGGTTATCACTATTTACAAGAAATATCGATAACGAGTGATCAAATTTCATCATCAGCACTTTCCGCTCAGCTCAGCTCAAAATTTTTTTTTTGTCAACGTTTTCTTTTTCATCTATATTTTGTTATCAGAAATACCTGTAAAAAGTCCTGACACTAGTCCCAAAAATTTTCTCGGATCCCTGAGACAGGCTTCATTTGCGAAGAGGGGGTTTGGAAAATTCTACAAGAGGAATGTTGGACAAGCAGAAGAAACAGACGGAAAGGGTAAACTCGTGTATCAGGTCATTGGTAACAAGCAATTAAATAAACGGTTAAGAATCAATAATTAACCATAATTTTCATAATGCATATTATCAAATAGATCATTTTCATTGTTAATTAGATGTACGCATCTTTAGAAGAACATTTAATTGACATGTTGAAAGAGAAACCTTATGTCCAAGATAAATTAAGGCTTATAAAAACAAGAGGAAATGCATTGGATGAAAACAATTTAAAGCCTGCTGGTAACTGAGACTTGAGGCAATAATTTAACAGTTTAATTTAAAAAAATATTTGCGGTACAAGAAAAGAATTCGAAGAATTTTGGAATAAACTGCGAACCAAATTCAGACTAAGATAAGAACGAATTAAGCCAAAAGGCTCTGTTTGGAAGATTAGTCTATTCTTTAGTCAGAGGATGTCATTTTACGATTGTTTATTAATAATAATGTTAAACGGTGAGTCCACTACGTTACTTTACACAATAATCCATATTAAAAATTCAACTTTACACTACTACAGGATGTCTAGTTTTTTAGTTACGATGAAAGCAAGGTTTCACATTTTTCAGAAATCTTGTTGTGGCGGAAAGGTTTTTACGCCAAATTAGTTTTCCCCCACAACAGTTTTCTTGGCCCATAAAGTCATGAAATCAAAAATTGATTCTGATTCAAATTATTTAATTGTGAGAAAAACAACTCATCCCCACACTTCACATTTGGCAAAACTCTTTCCCACTCACCGGCCAAACTACCTAATGTCGAACAAAAAAATAAAATTAGGGCATAATTAATTCGTATAAGTGTACTCCATGATTCCCACTTTGGCCGGGGTTAGAGTCACTGACTCAGAGTCAAGACTGACACTCTGAACTCCAAGAGTCGACTCTCGGAGTCATGAATGCTCCTGAATTTTTCAGTCGACTGAATCAGTCATGACTCGAATCTCAAATGACTTCCAAAATTTTTTTGGCTACATGTGATTTTTAATTTACGAAATAATTGGACATAGCTTGTGACGCACAGTTCACGAGTCCGGGTATTTTTACATTTGAAATTCTTTTAGTGCATATCTCATGGAAAGCAATTTGGCACTGGTCCGAGGTCAATCCGAGTAGGATTGTTCCGATCAAGCAATGACTATGAATTTGTCCAACTCTAGGGGTGGGTGTGAGCCGTGTGAAACATGGTAATGTTTTTCTGTGTTTTTGTCTTTCCTTACTTATTTTTAATCTTCGAAACGCAACATTATCTAGACACAGAAGAGAGCACGCGACAAGTAGAAGCAAACTAACCAAGAGGTTTATAAGGGTTAAAAGACGTTGCTCTGAGCTACTGAGAGTGAACAACTAATTGATTTTGTGAGGGAAAGGCCTTGTCTACACAACAAGCAAGATCCCAATTACAAAAATGGAATATACAAGGAGAACTTTTGGATTACCATTGCGAAGCAACTTGGCGATGAAGGTTTCAGTTTATAAGTCACCACCAAATGATTGAATCATGATCATAAATGGTAAGGTATAATTTATTTTGCTTTCAGTGAATCCAAGTAATATTATGCTGAATGGAATAATTTAAAAGGGCAATACTTGTTATTCCAGAAGAAATTGCTAGTACCACTCCCAGACGGGAGTGGTACTAGCAAGATGGAATTCGACATTCTATCTTCTTGAGTCAGTTTATTTGCAATAAGAAGCATTAATTCTATTGGGGAAGAAGAAAAAATTCCTACACTTAGTAACAATCAATGGAGTCTTCTAAATTCAACTTTGTCAATTTTGAAACCATTTGAACAACTCACAAAAGTTGTGAGTGAAGGAAAATCAACTACAGTAGACCCTCTCTTAATGCACATGGATCCCTCCACCCGACTTGAGCTTTTGCCGTGCAGTTTTACCCTTAACCGCCAAGATATTGGAGGGAAAACTTTTCCAAACTGTCAATAATTGCTCTTTGTAAATAACTTTTGACATTCATTCTCATTATTTCAATTTGATTTACCGTGTCTAATTATAATGAACAAACCAAAGAAAACTAAACATTTGTCGCTTCATACGAAGCGTCAAGTGTTATCCAACTTGACGAATATGACAAGAAAAGAAGTAGCAGACGCATTTTCGATAAATGTTTCAACTGTGTCTAGAATTTTGAAGCAGACAGATGACATCAACAATTTCAAAGGGAATGCAAAGGTAAACGCAATTAATCATTTTAATTTTAATTGAACCTTTGTGGAACCGTTTTTTTTTAAACTTAATTACAGTTTAAAAATGTTTAATTAAAAAAATGTTATTACTATGGCAATTTAAAGTCCACAAGTGACTCCCATTTACGAATGAACTGTAATCGAATTTGTAATCGAACATTTGTTAAATGAGTTAATAATCATACACCTTTTACTCTAATTATTTTCAGGCCCGGACGCGCGTTGTTAATGGCAAGATCAAAGAGAGTGACAACTTGGTAATGGAATGGATTAGCAATAAACGAGAACAAGGCATTCCAGTTTCTGGAGTCTTTATTAAAACTAAAGCTTCGATGATTCTTGGTAAATCAATTTCCGAAGGGTGGCTGGAGAAATTCATCAAAAGAAACAATTTGACTTATAAGGACATAAATGGGGAGGAAATGTCGGTGAATACAGACAATTTACTTGCCTGGAAGAAAACTATTTTGGCTGAGAAACTAAAAAATTATGCTCCTGCCGATATCTTTAACTGTGACGAGTCTGCTCTGTTTTTTAAAAAACTACCCCGTAAAACTTACGACTTGAAAGGTTAAAAAATTTAAAAAAAATTTATAATTCAAAAAAGTAAAAATTAAATAAAAATATTTAAAAAATTAAAAAATTACTGTTTACAGGAAAAAAATGTTTTTGCGTAAAGCAGTCAAAGGATAGGGTAACATTTCTCACGTGCTGCAAGTTTTGGCCCTTACTTTTCGAAGCTAAGGTGATAATCGGGAAATCCAAAAAACCTAGGTGCTTCAAGGGCCATTAGTTCAACGCTAAGTTCACTTATTATTCTTCAGCAAAAGCTTGGATGACGAAACAAATATTCTCCGATTGGTTGGAAAACCTCAACGTCGCAATGATGCTCTGCAATCGTAAGGTGCTGCTAATTCTGGACAACTTCTCAGGTCATATTTGGGATGACCAAACTTTTTCAAACATTGAATTGTTATTTTTACCACCAAATACAACTAGCAAAAGCCAACCGCTCGATGCGGGAATAATCAACTGTGTTAAGCAACATTATTTAAAACTAGTCGTTAGGATGCTCGATGAGGGCAAAGACTTAAGTAATATAAGTCTTCCTAATGGCATTAACATGTTATGCGAATCTTGGGCACAGGTCAAGGAAAGTACCATTTCCAATTGTTTTAAAACTTGTGAAAAAGTTGATTAAAATAAATCGTACGTCTTCGTGATACTTTACGGTATCACAAAACATAAGGGATACGGATACTATCATTGGGCCATAAGTGCATTAAGAGAGGGTCTACTGTATTGCTGATGTGATTTAAAATGTGGCAACAATAAAGCTTTCTCTGGAAAAAAAGTACCATTACATGCTGGGTTGAGAGCAATGAAATAATTTTTACTGAAAGGTATGAAATGAAGATTTCGAGATGTCTTCAGAACTGTCCAGTATACCAACGCTACATTCCTAGACCCTACATATAAACTTTAATTTTTTAAGCTGGAGAAGAGAGAAGATATTAAATAAGAAATATTAGAGGAGTTGAAAAAATTTGGCAAACGAATTCACCACCTATTGCAAATCCTGTTCCAATCACAATAGAGAAATTAGCCAGTACCATTCAACAGACCCACACGTTATTTTGGAGTTGTTTTACGGAAATTAGTAAAGAAATCTCGGTACAAGGGGAAGGCTTGCCAGGTGATGCGATACTAAAATTTGAAATTGACGTTCATTTGTCAACATTTGTCAATTTGCTTTTGGATCACTGTTTCTAGTGAAAGGTTATTTTCAGAATCAAGTAACGAAGTAACTTTTATGAGGGGAAGCGGAACAATCTTACTCCAGAACATGATGAAGAATTTGCTTCACTTCACAATAACCTCAGTCGTCGAAACTATGCTTATTGAATTTATTTTGGACTATTTATGTCTATCTATAATTAAAATTCTTGAAAAATAAAATGGCTCAACTGAAACTTTTATAAGAAAATATTAATTCAGAATAAGTGGTAAATTGAGCTCGTAATGAAAAAAGTGTTGGATGGACACGGACAGCCCACACGATATTATTCGGCTAGTGCGCTTGCGCTGAATCCTAATATTCATTATTCGGCTAAGAGCCAAATAATATTATTCGTTGCAACTCTAATTTTTAGTTCCACAATTTATTTTTTGGAAATGAAAATGAAACCGACGAGATCTTGAAATGTAATTCTGAAACTATAAATTGACACAAAAATATTGATATGAAATGGGCAGGAAATGAGCTGGATTTTGATTGCATCTTGATAGAAAATCTGGGAGTAAGTCTCTAAATTTAAAATGACTTAAATCTTTCCTGTAGTTTGCGTAGCTGAACTTATTTCATTTCACCCTGCACTTCCATCTTTGTTTGTTAGGAATTGAATGGAAATAATATTTTACCAAATATTGGTATTAGATATACATCGTTTACTTATCACACTGTTTCAAATTCTGTCTGTCCCTGGTACTATAATTATTTTATCTGATGCCACTACACTAGTTATTGAACTACACTAGTCACATCCCAAAACGAATCAGAATTTTTCTATGCCTTATGCTTGGATTGATTGAGGGGTTCCTTACAAACGTTTGAGCTTCAGGAGTTGCTTACGGCTTCTCGGCCGAAGCAATAAAAAGCAACATTTTTTAGTTGGAGATGGAAGACAATACACGGTACAAACTACAAAATAACTGTTTTCCTTACGAATTGGGTGAAGATTTGATTCTGAAGGTCGAGTAAGTCCAGGCCACACACTTTATTCTCATTGAGTTTTTCTTTCTATCCTTGGAGTCACTTCTATTCTACATATATAGATTCTCAAAAGTTGTCCATCTCATCTCCGTTTTAGGTTACCTGAAGATTACAACATCAATTTGATAAAACAACTAGACAAAATTGGGAGCGCTGAACAAAACTACCCTACTCGCGTGCTCAATCGAATATACGGTGCAGAATTCTCTAGACGCACTCAAAATCACCCGTAAGGCGCAATCCGTCCACAACATGCTCACTTTTCCGTTTTGCTATCAACCAACCTAAGTATAATAAAGGTTATCTAAAGTCTTATACCCACCTTTGTAGGTTTTTATTCTAATATAGTGATTTGTCAGTTTCAGACAGTTTTTTAAATATTCATACGGTCTAGAAAATAAACTAATGTCCTAGAGTTAAATTAGCAATTAGTATATTTTTAGTCAGAAAATATTACACTTCGAAAAATTACCGTTTGGAAATCATGCAGCTACAAGGGGATAAAACTTTTGGATAACCCTGTATGTACATTTCCCGATGATCTATATCGTCCAAGAATTCTGCATGGATAGACAACAAAGTTTATCCACTATATACCGAATTAATGAGTCTTGTGTAAGTCAGACGGGCTCAAAGCCAACACGATTATTCTGGTAGAAACCGCGAATGAAACCAAAATAGATCATCATCTTATCATTTGCACTGCAATTGCATGCAAAATATCGCGAACGGGTATAAAGGGGCTGCTGGTCAAAGCTATGGCTTACTTGGTTGGCGTCGAGGTCTAAAATTATATGTGTCTAGTGGTTCTTCTTGAGCTTGTCGCAGTGTATTCTGATTCCATCTAGTCTCAGCTTAGCCTCGTTCACAAACTTCTATTGCCTAAAATAAAATGAAGTTAAGTCCCTTTCCTCCCGAGTCCGACAAATACTTTACTTACATGTGACATGAACTGCATTTTGACACAAAGAACGTCCTCCGGATGGTAAAAGACATCATCGCTAACAATTCCTGAGGTGTACTCTAATATCTCCTAGCCATCTTGTCTAAAATCAAACAACAAAAACAAGGAATTATTTAAATACTTGGTCTGACACTTCTGCTTCTAATTAACTTTTATACATGGCAGCCATCACCGAAGTGTATAAAAAAAATAAAAATCAGTAAACTATAGATATACCATAGGATTCGCTCACCTTGACACTTATTTAAATTTTAGGTATAGCAGGCAAACCGTTAATTACAAAACGTATTCCATATTGCAGTGAACTATCAAGGACTATCAAGAACTAAACAAAGTCATGATTTTGATTCGTGAATGCACTCAGTCTATTCAGTGGAGAAGACGAGTTGGTAGAATAGAATCGACCGATACATCATCCAAGCCGATGCGGCCATTGTCCGCATAGGAGCAACACTAACTAGAAATGACGTGTTGCCGAATCCTCATTTGCCCGAGCATCCGGGACATCTGTCGTTAATTAGTCATGACAGAAAGAGATACTAGATTTAACATATATTGTTACAATTTTAATTCGTGTTTTCTAGTGTTGCTCCGATACATCGGCCGCGACATAAAAGTTGAATCGGCCAGTTGGCCGATGCAGTTGCCGATTCGAAAAAAGATTAATTGATTGTAAAGTTAGCTTAAAGTTTGCTTAAAATTTGCCTTAATATCAACCAAAATCAATTAAAAACCAGCTTTTTGAATAGAAAGAATCAGCCGATGCATTGGCGGCGGCCGATTCAATCGTCTGCTGCATCGGTATCTCGACCGATTCGAATTTTAGCCGCATCGGGCAACACTAGTATTTTCCAACAAAACAGTTGCAACCTATTGCATCAACAAGAGATAGCACTATTCTCTGGATAGCTTTCATTTTTACCGAGACAAAAAGTTATCCGAAGAACTCCTCTTGTTTTCAAAAAATTTTCGGCTCGGCGCGGAGAGCTATTTACAGAACATAATCTCCTACACTATTTCAGCATATAGAGTAGGGATCGACCGATGCCGATTTTGAAATCGGCACATCGGCCATTTTAAAATAAATCGGTATCGGCCATTTTTCGCCGATTTCTCGGCCGATTTTGTTCTCACTTTTTGTTTTAGTTATAGAGAAACAGTCTATGNTCGGCCATTTTTCGCCGATTTCTCGGCCGATTTTGTTCTCACTTTTTGTTTTAGTTATAGAGAAACAGTCTATGAATATATTAGTAGAAAAATTTATTTAACGTAACCTTTCAATAAATTTTGGAATTCGAGTAACATTTTACAGTACGAAATTAAAATCTAATTTAGAAAGATTTTGATGATGATCAAGGACGACCAAATTATGTGATTTTTCACGCCAGATTATGCGCTAGATATTTCAGTTTATGCAATTTTATGTGCTGAAATCCGACTCACAAAACCAGTTCTAAAGGTCGTAGCATGTGATATTTATTCGCTGTTTTCATGCTATCGCAGTTTGACAATCTTAAAGTTGAAAACTTCTACAAGCTTTGCGGGTAACAAAGTCCTACCTTTCAAATTTCCATTGAACGAAGCGCAATATTTTCAAAAAAAAAATTCGTGTTCATAATTTGGCTAGCATTCAGCGTTGTTCCACTCCACCAATCTTTTTTTAAATATTGTCTGTCAAATTAATTGTTGAAAATCCCATTCTACAACATGATGACCCCAATGTTGTATCTAATAATCACAGTCACAATAACCATAAAACTATAACTTCTAAGTTTGAACCTCTTAACTTGAAAGCACATTTATCCGCTTATTACCAGAAATAACTTTCTCTCCAGTTTACCACCGAGACTAAAATTGAAGATCTACACACTGGTACTGCTTAGATATGATGCCGAGGACTGATGCGTTATTACGCTGTATTCATTAAATAGTTGGGCATTATTTGGTTAACAACAGCAAAATTCCAAATTTCTCCAAAAATTATGAAATATTGTGCAAAATTATGAAATGTTGTGTAAAATTATGCAATATTATGAAAAATTATGCGCTACTTTGAGATTCTGCAATTTATGCTTTTTATGCGGGACAAATTGGTGTAAATCGTCATAATTATTCTTGATCCAGTGACACTAGAAATATGAAATAGACGACCAGGGTTAATTCTTTACGTGAAGGTATGCCCCATGATCTTCACGCCCCATGCTCTTCTCTTCCAAAAGCTCTTTCTTTACAGACAAAGAATCAACACAATGTAAGAAGGGGAAAAAAATTTACACTTCATCGCTCTCCACAACAGATGTGTGTTTGAGATACGCCGTACCTAGAGGTGGGGAAAAGTATGCCGTACCCCGCACCCGTACCTAAGTGCGTTACGGGTTCGGTGCGGCTATATTTTTTTGGAGAAGGTCGACGCACCTCAAACATACAGATGGAAAGTTAACTAAAATGTATACAACAACTTGGAAATTATACAGGAGCAGTGTTGCTGTTTTTTTTTTTATTTAAAATACATAAAAAACGTTTTTATTGTTTAAAACTGTTTTTTATGTTTTTTGTTTTTTATGTTTTTTAACCGTTTTTTTTTGTTTTGTTTTTAACCATGAAAATCCTAGTTCAGAATTAAATACAACACACACGACCTAGATTAACGTAAGAAACAACTGAACTTGGTATTTAATTGTTAAGGAAGTGTTCTACATGTAAAAAAATTGGAATTGTAACATCAGCGATAAAAGAACCTGCTAGACGGGTAGCCGTCAGGACATCGATTAATGCGTAGTGCAATATTAATAAAAAAATTGCAAATAGGGATTTTATCGTCCATTTGTCGTGTGTGTTGCAGCTAAGGTTCAGTTTGTTTAAAACACTGTTTTTTTTTTTTTTTTTAAAAGTTGTTTTAAACATGTTTTAAACACTGTTTTAAACAAATGTTTTTTTTTTTTTAAAGTTGTTTTAAACATGTTTTAAACACTGTTTTAAACAAATGTTTTTTTTTCTTCGCCACACTGTACAGGAGTGAAAAAATTAACGTAAAATATATAAATATAGATTTTGTTAAAGGTAGAAAATTTCATGTAAGTGTTTTCCGGTTGGAAGCGTCCCCAAAATGGAAATTGATAGAGAAAGTTGATAATTATCGAAAAAAAATCGGATAATTATCAAAATATCCGATTTTTTTTTATTTTATCGAAAAAATCAAAAAAATAACGAACCCTGGCAGTAACTGATTCAGAAAAAAATATATTGGGAATTTTTTTTCAATTATTTTCAAAAATAAGTATATAGTCAATATTTTCTATTTTATTAGCAAAATGCTGTTAATAATTTCATTATCACGGGAATTTGCTTGATTTAGCCTTCAATTCTTCAATTTATGTTACCATTCAGTCTTGTTATTTCATATTTCCTTTTCAGGGAATATTTTATTTTCGTATTAGTTACTGCTTTTCCAATTCCTCCACACGAAATAATTTTTCCACTCTACTAAAGTATACTTTTTAGTATACTTCGGACATTGATTGTTTTGCTGTCTTTCGCCTCAATAGAATGGTCCCAGATTGGAATTTTTTTTAATGAATTGATCTGTAGTATTTAGCTATGTATAAAATATTTTATATAATAAATGCGCAAAAACTAATCAATATTTATAGCATGTATGCAGCNTATACTTTTTAGTATACTTCGGACATTGATTGTTTTGCTGTCTTTCGCCTCAATAGAATGGTCCCAGATTGGATTTTTTTTTTAATGAATTGATCTGTATTATTTAGCTATGTATAAAATATTTTATATAATAAATGCGCAAAAACTAATCAATATTTATAGCATGTATGCAGCCATGTGTTATACAATGTGCTCCAACAAAAACATACTGAGCCTAAATTAGTGTTTCCCCGATGCAGGCAAAAACCCGCATCGGCCGATGCACCGATTCAGTGTCATTTCGAATCGGCGATGCAGATGCATCGACCGATGCAGTCGATTCTGATTCATGCGTTGACATAAAACTGCTTTGTCACAACAAGCAACGTTTTGTCGACTAATAACATCCTGCTCACAAAATATCGTGAATTTCGGTTTCATTTGTATTCTAAGTTAGGGTAATCTTAAAGAATTTGGTAAAAATGAGCCAATCGGATGACAAAATTGTTACAAACGAAACTAGCCAGAACCAGGTCCAAGCGGTAAGTCTAAGTGTATATAAATTAAATTTTCTTATAAATAATATTCTAATTGTGTTTTGTTTCCACGTTGTACTTGCTCAATTATTTAAATTATTTCGTAGCACATATCCCAAAAAGAATGAGTCCGATTTGAGATTATTTCACTCAAGTATACATTTCAGAATGAATCGGCGAACGCATCGGCNCAAAAAGAATGAGTCCGATTTGAGATTATTTCACTCAAGTATACATTTCAGAATGAATCGGCGAACGCATCGGCCGATGCAGCCGATTCGACTGTCCCTTGCATCGGCGTTGCCGATGCGTAAAACAAGCTGAATCGGCGTCCGATTCATCGACTTGCCGGTGCATCGCAACAACACTAGCCTAAATTCAACCCTTGGTAAAGGTGAATAAGATAACGACATGAGCGCATAAATTCGAATTTAGTGGGTTCTTAACTAACACACTCCTGATCAACATCTGTTAATCAACTAGCCGATTTCCCATCACTGATACACTCACCACCTTATTCACTNCAACATCTGTTAATCAACTAGCCGATTTCCCATCACTGATACACTCACCACCTTATTCACTATCGACTCGATTTGGGCTGACGAATTATTGGAGGGGACAGTATTATTTAATCTGATTGTACGGTAAATATAATTTCATTGTGTTGTTATATTGAGCATTGACGGTAATTCAATAAANTTATTTAATCTGATTGTACGGTAAATATAATTTCATTGTGTTGTTATATTGAGCATTGACGGTAATTCAATAAATAAGTAAATTAAATTATTGTGGTTTGATTTAGCCATAACACAAAGGTGGGTCAATTTTCACGGGCAATAAGAACCTTAAAAAAATAAGTAACTGACATTAGGTTCTTATGTGCACAAAAAGTGAACCCCGTTTGGTTTGAACCTAACCAAAATAAATTCCTTAGGGCATACTTACCATCAGGAGTGTCATAATTTGAGAAATGATGAAAGGATACACGATGAGACTCGATGGAAAGAAGTTAGCAGCTGTGGTGGTGTGATGAGCCTCCATGTCCATAAGTTTTGTAATCTCAGATTCTAAGTCGTCAACGATTCTACGTAAGGATAAATCTAACAAATAGACAAAATTAGAATTCTGTTTTTAGTTTGATAAGTAGTTATGTACGGACCGAAGTTTGATCGGATATGTTGGACTTTTGNGATGAGACTCGATGGAAAGAAGTTAGCAGCTGTGGTGGTGTGATGAGCCTCCATGTCCATAAGTTTTGTAATCTCAGATTCTAAGTCGTCAACGATTCTACGTAAGGATAAATCTAACAAATAGACAAAATTAGAATTCTGTTTTTAGTTTGATAAGTAGTTATGTACGGACCGAAGTTTGATCGGATATGTTGGACTTTTGAATTCATTATTAATAATGGTTTATATACACAATGTTCACTTCAAGTGTTAAGTTACCTGATGTAATAATTTTGTAAAACTGGAAACACGACTAACCAGATATAAATTTCTTGAATCCATGATAAGAAGTAGACCTGTTCTTGACTTCCTCCCATGTCCAGACGAGAGAGACGACAAAGGATAAGTAAAATGAATATGAAGAAAAAGGGATGGACAAGGCACTACTCCACTCACTCACTCCAAGCACCGAAAGGAGACAAAGAGAAGGGAAAGGAAATGGAATAATGGCGGCCCGCCATTTGCGGCAAAATCCCTCCCCCCCTTTCTCACAATCAATCCTTACATCAAGGACAAAGGACTATATTTTTATCACAACAGCCAAACTTTGTCCAACAATGGACATAAATGGGCCAAAAATAGAATTTTCTTTCAAGGAATTTTACCCTTCCCAAAATATATATGTATTATTAACACGGAGTTATTTACTAGATATTAAACATCAAGGTATGCTTTAGACAACTTAAATTTAGAGAAAATTTAAATTGTAGAACTTTTGTGTAAGACGTGTTATAAATTAAAAAAAAATAATCTAGGCAGGAATGANAAATAGAATTTTCTTTCAAGGAATTTTACCCTTCCCAAAATATATATGTATTATTAACACGGAGTTATTTACTATATATTAAACATCAAGGTATGCTTTAGACAATTTAAATTTAGAGAAAATTTAAATTGTAGAACTTTTGTGTAAGACGTGTTATAAATTAAAAAAAAAATAATCTAGGCAGGAATGAAAAAAAATATATTTTTTTTTCTCGTTAAAACTATTTGTTAGTTTGTAGTGAAAGCAAACGGAACTACAGAAAACGATGCAAACGAAATTTTTTTATAAAGACCTATTTCAAGAAAAATCCCCCAAAACTACAAACTTTTATGGTTATTAGAATAATAATTATTAGACGAAAACTAAGAAAATAATAAATATTATAGGCGACAGAAGATTCATTTATAAAAAATTTACACGGTTTTGAATTTGATTAAAAAAAAAATTATTTATTTTGTGAGGTTTGGATGACGGTTTGGTACTGTTAATTGTAGTTAGTCTGTAGAGATAATTTGGTGATCAATTATGTAGCTTGTTTTGATTATATCAGGTGTCCTAAGAGTTGATGCCGTAAGAAAATTAACAAAAAACAATTAAAATTTAGGAAATTATAATTAAATTATTCAAATTTTGTACGAATCTGATTGTTAGAATTTGAAATTTGGAATTTTTTGTAGACATCAATTAATATGAACCCTGGTACAAACATTTAAGAAATACTCTTCTTCAAATTGAGATGGCTGTTGGTGATTATATAACTATAATTTGACACTCATATTTGTCATGTGGTTCTAATTTAATGGCTAAAGCAATTTTCCACGAACGTACTACTGTATTTTAAATAGAAACTAATATATAATATTTCTGTAGTGTAATTTAAAAGATCATCAGAATGGTTTTGATTTTTAATGTTTATTACATTTGATTGCATACTGAGTTCTATTTAAAAATGTCTAATNTGAACCCTGGTACAAACATTTAAGAAATACTCTTCTTCAAATTGAGATGGCTGTTGGTGATTATATAACTATAGTTTGACACTCATATTTGTCATGTGGTTCTAATTTAATGGCTAAAGCAATTTTCCACGAACGTACTACTGTATTTTAAATAGAAACTAATATGTAATATTTCTGTAGTGTAATTTAAAGGTCATCAGAATGGTTTTGATTTTTAATGTTTATTACATTTGATTGCATACTGAGTTCTATTTAAAAATGTCTAATNTCATCAGAATGGTTTTGATTTTTAATGTTTATTACATTTGATTGCATACTGAGTTCTATTTAAAAATGTCTAATGTGAACAAAAAAATTTTCATTTATATTGCATCAAATAACTTTTATTTTTTAATTATCCTNTTAAAAATGTCTAATGTGAACAAAAAAATTTTCATTTATATTGCATCAAATAACTTTTATTTTTTAATTATCCTTCCATATGCACCATAAGTTCAATTGGGTGTACTACATACTTTGAAATTTAGTAATTGTACCGCTTTTTGTTGGCAATTGTATCTCCAAGGGAATTAGAATGTTCAAATTTAGAAAAATTTGAATCTGATTCATTTAAAAAATTTTAATTTTTTTATTTCTAAATGATTTTTCAACCTTTTTGAGTAAAATTTTCCTGAAAATGCTTGTTTTGGAAAAAGCATGAAACGGGTGTTATTGTTAAAAAATTACAACTAGATTTCATTACTTTTGTTAAAAAAAATTTTTTTTTTTCATCTAGTCTGAATCGGTTGGTTTACTCATGCGCAAATGAATTCAGAATTTGGATTTTGAACATCTCCATGCATAAAGTAAGTTGTCTGGTTTGCATGAAGCCAGTTCTAATTTCTACCAAGAATTCAAATTTTTGGGTGCATTGATGTGCTATAATGACTACCTATTTAGGTTTAGGTTTAGAGCTATTTCTGTCTAAAAATTCCTTAGTTAATCTCCTTTCAACAAATGATATTTCAACTAAGTGAAGTTTGGATTTAACATACAATAACCACGAATTATTACCAACTTTTATTTTTATTTTGTCATCAAAATTTTGCTTGGTGTAACTGACTCAGTAATTTTATTAAATTAAAATAGTTCTTGAATCAAACCTGTCCTTGGCCATATATGGAGAATGTTAAAAGAAACAATTTTAAAGAAATATGTTGATAAAATCATTTCAAACATTTTCTATATTTGTTAACAACAAACAGTATTTTTGAAATTCTACAAATTTGATCCAATAAAATATGTTCTTCGAATTGAAAAAAAGTGGAGGACATGCAAGTAATCCTAAAATAAAGCTTACTAATAGCAGTTCTAATAATTTCAATGTTAAAATTCTGTAACTTTTTATCGTGGCATGCAACTTAATAATATTTTAACAAATTCCCATACATGTTGGGTAGTTCTGTATTCACTCAGGGCAAAAGAGGATAAGGCATACAAAAAATTTCTTGGAAGACAAAACATTCAAAAATGGAGGGAGTTGCACATTAGAGTTAAGGAGAAGACGGAGGATGGCGACTTTTAAGAGTGACTGACTTGCTTAAGCAATATAACTTTTCGTGCAGTAAAACTCTCAATTAGAAATACCAGTGGACCTTGGCTATAAAAATTTTGAATTCAGTTTCACAAAAACCGTTATTCATTACAGCCGAACATTGACCAACTTATAAGCTCATTAGTATTTTCATACACAATTTTATTTTACTTTGTCCAATCAATTCCTTTCTTTTAGTCTATTGCCGCAGCCAGTGTTGGGAACTGGAAGGGTAGTTTCCAGTCACAGATGAAACACGATCCAGGAATCGAACCACGGTTCGGATCGGATCGGTATCGGTAGAAATATAGCTGGATCGGGTTCGAAAGAATATTAAAATGTTGGTTCGGATCGTGGTTCGGGTTCGAAAGATTTTTTAAATGTTGGATCGGTTCGTGGATCGGGTTCGACAATTTTTTTCCTTATTTGATGGGTTCGTGGTTCGGGTTCGAAAGGTTTTTATAATGTTGGATCGGTTCGTGGATCGGGTTCAAATTTTTTTTCATTCTTGGATCGGTTCGCGGTTCGGGTACGAAATTTTTTTGGAATGTTGGATCGGTTCGTGGCTCGGGTTTGAAAATATTTTTCATTGTTGGATCGGTTCGCGGTTCGGGTTCGATAATTTTTTTCATTGTTGGATCGGTTCGTGGTTCGGGTTTGATAATTTTTTTCATTCGTGGATCGGTACGGGTTCGGGAGTGAAAGATTTTTAGAATGTTGCATCGGTTCGAGGTTTGGGATGGAAAGATTTTTAGAATGTTGGATAGGTTCGCGGATCGGGTTCGATTTCTTTTTTCCCGTTGGATCGGTTCGTGGATCGGGTTCGAAATGTTTTCCATGTTTTATGTGTTTCCAGTTCAGTTTTTTTCAGTTCCTGAAGAAAGGTTTCCAGTGCAGTTCAGTTCAGTAATTTTATGTAGAATTTTTTTTCAAATTTAGTTCAGTTCAGTATTTTCCCTAAAATTTTTTGTTTCCAGTTCAGTTCAGTTCAGTATTTGTTAATTACAAACCTTTTCCAGTTCAGTTCAGTTCAGTCCAAAAAACTGAACTGAACTGGAAAAAACTGAAATACAGTGCATTTCCAACACTGTTGGGTATTGTGAGTTTTACGAACTGGGAAGGTAAGTTCCAGTTCAGTTCCTGAGAAAAGGTGTGCAGTTCAGTTCAGTTCAGTAATTTTGTGTAGGATATTTTTTCCAGTTCAGTTCAGTCCAGTATTTCAATTTCTTTTTCAGTTCAGTTCAGTTCAGTACTTTTGCATCTTCATAAACCTTCCAGTTCAGTTCAGTCCAGTCCAAAAACTAGAAAAAACTGGAAAGTACTGAACTGAACTGAACTGAATCCCCAACACAGGCCGCAGCTCCTCAATTGTGTAACAATTGAGGGAACAAGAGTCCCCTCTCGTCGTCCTCACCATCCCGTTCCTGTGTTGCTGTGTCCCTTATCAAGAGACAACAGCACCACACAACAAGAAGAAACCTTCACCCCTTTCCTATCCGTTAAACTGCCCTCAATAGGTTAAGAATACATATATAAAAATATATTATATAGAACATATAGGTAGCGTCCTTTTTTGACGCTCACTTCCATTTTGGACTTTGAAAAATAATAATAAAATATTATATTTTTTCCTATCTTTTTTTGATTTTTTTAAATTTATTTATCAACTTAAATTAAAATATTAATTAAAAATTATTATTCATTAATTGTTGATCGTGGTGACTATGAGGCCCCACTCCACAGGACCACCAAGAACCACCAAGGACCTTGAAGGACCCACCAAAGGACCCCCTACCCCACAACACAATGTACAGTGGACATCGGCTATAATAAATTTAGGGACCTGGAAATACGATGCATAACACCAGATGTTTATTATAGCCAAATAATGAACAAGTATTAAATTTAAAGTTATGTTCAAAATATCGGATGTTTTTGAATTTTCTTAGTTCAATTATTTCCTTTTTCTAGAGTCTGCTACCTCACATTGCAAATAAACCAAGAATTTACTTGAATAAGAAAAAGAAGATAAAACTGTGTGAAATGTCTTCAGAATTCTGCAATGCTACTATTAACTCATGATTTAGAGATGCTGTAAAAGTGGATGAAAAATAATAGATAATTAAAATTTGAAAATTATCTTATTTTGCTCAATGTGCCATGCAATGATACGAAAAACGTTGGTGCAGTGATTCAAAACTTCAATTCTTCATTCCTTTACAACGTAATTTATTAAATTGGCATGACGTTTTCAAGTCTCTCATCTTGTTCAGCGTTCATCTCTCACGATGGTGAAATGAAGAGCTACAAAGCAAGATATGGTTTCATTACACCCGAGTGTTCATTTTTACCGAGTTCATTATGACCGAGGTTTTTAACATTAATTTGCCTATCTCTAGGCGTGAACCGGCAGTTCAGGTTCATTATAACCGTGGTTCCATTACATCTGGTGTCATCATAGGCAAGGTCCACTGTACTCTGCAGGAAAAAATATTGCAAATGGTAGTGTCCTCGATTTTGTACAGAGGTTTATTTGGGAATTGGTATTTCAAATCTTCATAAGGATTCTGTAATAATTATTTAGAACAATTAAGGAAAAATTGACCAGAGTAACTGGCTCTCTAAATAATAAAAGGAGATTTCTATGTAAAATCGGGCAGAGTTTTAGACTGAAGAATATTACCCACTTAGCTCTACTTTTATAGTGTTCATTTGGAAAGTTCTTGAGATAAATTTAGTTGACACAAAACTAAGTTTACAGATAATCTGCTAACATTGGGCCTTAAAGGCACGAACAAACAGTGTGAAAGGAAAGCTTAGTCATAAGAATTATACTGACTCATAGCTTTGTCCAAAAGTTCAAGGGAGTCGTGATTGTGAGTCATCACTTCTTCTTATAGAACAAGACTAACAATTAAACAAAAGTTGCAGAGTTTAGCATACTTAGACAACAAAGTGAGTAGGAAAGTAGGAAATCTCTGACAACTTTAACATTGACAAAAGTACAGTAAGTAAAATTCGGAAGAGGAAGGACCAGATTGAACATGCTGCAAGTAAAAACGCAGTTTAGTTGAACATGAAAATATTCCTAGTATGGGACAAGTTCAGAAGTCTTGAGAAAATTAAGATGTGGATTCTTTCTAATTTTACGAACGAACGAGCTTCGAAAGGTGCTAACTATTGCNCCGGTGTGAAGTATATCCGGTGCATCACTACTATTTTCCTTAGGCTAGACGTATGTAAGTTTGAACACTCACTCTGTCATAGTAAAATAAAGAGATAAGCGAAGATTCACAAATCCTTTTTTATTACCAAAGAGCATTTGAACAACAAAATTAAAAAAGTTGCCTTTATCGCTTTTTGTCACCTTCGCTTCATATCACCAAAAGTTTTGGCAGTGACAATAAACAATTTAAATTGCCTAGTTTAATGAAATAAACTTAATGAGAATTGAGTCCCAAATTCATAAATTCTCCCAAATAAACGCCAAATTAATACGCACATCGAAAATTCTTACTGG